>JADGJA010000096.1:0-43353 GCA_027596035.1 Thoreauomyces humboldtii
GGTGGGAGGACGACGATCCGGACGTACGTCGATGGGTTGCTGGTGGTGGTGGTGGTGGTGGTGTTTGTGGTGTGGGAGGACGACGATGAGGAGGGTGGTGGTGGTGGTGCGACGGTTTGGTCGTGGGTGTGGGTTGGAGGTAGCGTGAGGGCAGGTTCGTCGGTGTTGGTGGAAGGGTGCGAAGCTGGAGGTTGGGTTTGCGGTTGATGGCTCATGTCCGTGATTGACGGGACGAGAGGACCACGAGGTTGTCCCATCCATCGAAGATTGGAAACATGAACGGACGTTGACGTTGCAGGCGCCGTTTCGGTCGCTGTCGAGGAACGAGGGTAGTCCATCATCAGGAGTGTTCCCGACTCTGAACCTCGGGACCTCGTCGTCGTCGTGGTGGAAACGATCGTCTCGCCTTCCCCATCGTTCTGTGCATCCTGCGCTCGACGTGCCGCGATCCTCTCCGCGACTCGTTCGTGATCGTCGAGCATGGGATTCCACTCTCCTCTTCCTCCTCCTCCTCCTCCTACTTCATCATCAGCGGAAGCACCGGTGTGCCAGTACGAGCCTTCCCTCAACCAAGCTTCCTCGTCCTCGTCCTCCTCCGTCTCCCCGCCCGCGAGGGATGGAAGCTCAATGTCGTACGCGGATCCCGTCCTCCTCGTGGCGGTCGTGGCATTGGTCGTGTTGGATGTGGTCCCTGTAGCAACGGTTCGCGGTGATCGCAGCGGCGGTTGGAGAGCGAGGACCGAACGCGGTATGCGGAGACGAGTGGAACTGGATGGAGGACTGGAGGAACGGGGAGCGAGGAGGTGGAGATTTGACCGGTTGTGCGATGGAGCCGTCGCGTTGACCATCTTGACGGGGAAAACTGAGGTGAGGGAGATGGAACGAGAGGAGTGATAGTAGGTTGATATCCGTCTTCAGGGACTAGAACGTCCGATGGAGATTATCAGCGACCTTGTGTTGTGTGGATGCGCTGTTCAAGTGATGGGAAGACGAGCCGCTGCGCTGTGCCTTGTGGTTCTGTGAGATCAGCGACTGTTGTGCCTCTACTTTTTGTTCCGAATGGAGGGGTGGGGAATCAGAGCAGTCTTCGGATGCTGAGGGATGCTGGGTGTCGGTGAAGCAGTTCAGCAGCACCCGCCGCCTGCTTGCAGAACGATGGAGATGGGAGATGGGCGTCAGTGAGGATGATGGGCACAGGGGCCGAACGACGGGGGCTGCGCGTGGAGGTATACGGTAATACGACCCTGCTGCGCACATGCCCCCGCCTTTTCTTATTGACATGGGCTCGTCGATGCCAATTGCACTGCCCTCCTTCTAAATGATGAGCACTAAATATGTACACGATCTCTTCTGCAGCAACGTAGCGTGACCCACGCAGAGAGACCATCCCTCCCTCCATCATCCACCTCATCCACTCGATACATGGGCATGCAACTATAAGGAACATCAGAAAAAAAAACGAGATCAGTGACCGGTTTCCAGACCTCACACACTTCCCACCGCCCTGATTCAAAACTCACATCATCGGCGATCTCCAGCCACGCAACGAGTCCGACCCCATCATGTCCACCACCAACACCAGGAACCTCGTCGTGTCCCCACGCAACGAACCCGTCAAACTTTCCTTCCCGTCGCATGCTCCGAAGTGACGATGCCTCCCCTCCTTCTTCCGATACCTTGTGCATCCCGGACTCACGATAGATCACGCCTTTTTTCGAAGGAAAAGAAGGCCAGATCAGATTGTCGATCCAATTTCGTGACTCTTTCTCCATCCACCACTTCCCCTTTTTCTCACCTTCGTATCCGTCGGGAACCGAGACCTTGACGCCCTGCAGCCCTCGACCCCTGAACGAGGCCGTGAGCTTGGCATTGTCTTCGCAAGACGACGACGACGAGGGGACGAAGAAGGAAGAGACGCGGGCGGGTCCAGTGTGGTGGATCTTGCAGGGCAGGAGGTGGAGGGAAGGGGTCGGTAGGTTGGCGTCGTTGTCGCGAGGTGGTGCGACGTGGATGTGTTCCTTTGCATCGGTGGTCGGTCTCGTCATGGCTCAATGAAAACCCCAAAGTAGCTGCCCATGTCGAGTTCGTGTCTTGACGCCGAGGTGGTGGGGTTCGGACAGATCCGGACACCTTCCGTGCTTTTCGACAGGCCCTGCAGCCAGCAGCCGCGAAGCGTCAGGCATCCAACGAAGAAATGTATTCAAAAATGTAGGATGTGATATGAGGAGCGAAGGACCTCCTTTCTCGCTCTCTCTCTTTGGGAAAGACCACCCACATACGAGGGATGGTCATCTACACGGCAGACTTGGCAGTCATCATCTTTGACTTTGCCAGCAGGCGTTCCGCCCACTTAACCACCGGCTGAGAAAAAGAAAAAAAAAGAGGATAGCAATCAGCCACAGGTTACAGAGCTGAATGGAGGTAAATGGACGTGTCTCTATACCATGTCGATCATCTTCCCGTCCAGGTTGAACGCCCCGATGCCCTTCTTCTGGTGCTCGTGGTATCCGTCCACGATCTTGTTGGCTCGTTCGACGTCTTTCGTTTCGACGAAACGGGGCCGTCCGTAAGTTAAGGTGCCCCTGCTGTTTGCGACGATGCAGCTCGTTCTTCGCTCACCTTTCTCGGACGGCGAGAAGACGCGCTGGATGTGATCGAGCTGGTTCGGGTGGATCGCTTGCTGTGGAAATTCGCCATGTTTGAAAATTCGTTTCGATGTGAAATTTGCGATGCCGTCCATGTTGTCCGTACCTTTCCCGTGAACCCCCACTCCCGTCCCTCGCGACACTCGGCATCCAAGATCTCGTTGTTCTGATAATCCACGCAGACCTGGTGTATCCCCCCAAAAGCAGCAATCAGTTCCCCTGCACGCTGTTGCCGTTCATTGAAGACAGAGGTGACGCACCATGTCGATGGCCTGCAATCCGTACGCCGACGCAGCGGTGGCCACCCGCTGTCTCGCGTAAATGAACTCTGTTCTCCCCGACGTTCGCATGAGACCAGTGTCGGCTGCGTAGTCTTCCGCGGCGCTGTGGAACCGATGTGTGTCAGAAGCACACAATTCTGTGGGCACGAGGAATAGACGCCGGTACTGAGATACTTACAAAAGAAGTCCGTCGATTCGAGGGTCTGCTTGTGCGATCCTACAAGAGTGATAGATGTTGAGGGTTGACCTTCGAGTTTGGTGCTTCTTCTCGTCATGTAAAAACGAAACTCACTCTCGGATGTTCATGACGCCAAGCGCGCTCTCGATGCATACGATGATTCGGATGTTTGCTCGACTGCCCAGACAAGATACAAGCCATTCAGACTCCCTCCACTTTGGGAATGCATGGCTTGACACACCTTGACTCTGGAGCTATCGAGTCGATCATCCGAGACACGAACTCGATCTCCTTTGCCGACTGGACCTTCGGTACCACCAGGGCGTCCACGTATTTTGATCGTAGCTGTGGAAGTAGAATAACGTATGTCAGATGAGATGTCGTCGATGCGCGCGAAGGGGACCCTCGGTGCTTCTGCTTACCACGACGTTGAGGTCATCGATCTCTAATCCGGATCTAGAAATATGGAAATGCTTGGGTACATGTTCGATGGAGGGACATGTTCGAATGAAAGGCCAGCTTTCACATACCCGACAGCATTGATCCGAACCGTCTTCTCTGTCTTTCCGATGTCGTATTGCTGGAATCAATCAAGTCAGCAAACTCGAACGTTCCTTGATTTCATAAAGACCAAACAACAAGCTGATGAACCACCTCGCACCTCAAGAGCCTGGAAAGAAAAGGTGAAAGTCAGCACGATCGTTTCATCGATGAGGAAGGAGGATTTCGTTTCGCGTACCTGAAAGACGAGCTCCCTAGCAGCACCCTTTCGATTCATGGGCACAGAATCCTCCAAGTCGTAAATGACGCTGTCGGCCGCCAGCTTGCGAGAACTGTTCAACTTCCGTTCGTCGCTTCCCGGTACTGGAAAAAAAAGCCGACCCAAACCCGCATCAGCCAAGATCATGCAGGTAAAGAAGAACAAGGACCATGTCATCTCTTTTTCCTCCCTGCCCGACGAAGCCTCTCCGTAACCGGCATCCTAGCCATCACCATGGACGGCTGTCCGTCCGTTCAAGAACCGAGCCTTCCAAAAAACCAAACGTCCAACACGACCGACTCCTTACCATAAAAAACAGCCCTCCGAGCCCTCTCAACCCTCCCACCGTTCCCCTTCGTCGTCCCATCGCCGTTGCCGACCGTGCTGCTGACAGACAGCGATCTGACCGTCCCCGTCCCCCTCCCCATCCCTGTCCATCGGGAACAGTCCCGTTCCCTTTGCACACGCGACGCGACAGTCAAGAACGGACGATAAGAAGAGATGCGAAGCATTGTGTGGAGGGAGGGTATCGTGCTGGTGGAAAGACAAGGTTGTATTGGGTGGGTTGTGATGGTGATGGCGAGTCGGCTCCGCTCCCAGAGAGGTCGAAGGATTGGTCTACTGCTTTGGATGTAAGACATCGAGAAACAGGAGAAGAGACTGAACGGATGGTCCCTTACGATAACAGCATCTGTTTCCCGGTTACTAAGTTATTGTGATAGGTGTTTGTCAATGGGATGCCAGGATGGGTTTTTGGAAGTGAAAATCGGGAAATTGTCAGAGGTACGTTCAGTCAGCGGACGTCATCGCAACGGTAAGGCCCTATCGCATGCATGAATGTCGTGTCTTCGCTCACTTCACCCGACAAGAGTTCAGAAACATGGAATATAGGGAGATGGTAAAAATTTATTCGTGTTCGTACGAGAGTTCGCAGAATCAAAGGAGAAGAGAAGAGAAAAGAGGTTGGGTGGGAGAGCGGAGAGGTTTGTTGGGGTGTGTGCCGGATGGAATTATAGGCAGATCTATACCTCGTCGAACTGAAACGGAAAAAGAAAAAGTCAGTACCCTGCTTTCGCAGACCCCACCACGCCACGATTCTCGGTCCCAGAAGAAGATGCAAGTTCTTCACCTTGCCAGGCTTGTAGACGATCTTCCTGGTCTTGATGTAGCTCCACTTGAACCTCTTCCACCAGATGGACAGACCGAGGAGGATGGTGCTGATGGCGATCGTCTTGACTCCCATCTTCTTGCGCTCATCGTGCTCGGGGAAGGAGGCCCAGGAGAGGAAGACCGAGACGTCCTTTGCGAGCTGGGAGGCATTGTTGGGGGTTCCGTCCTCGTACTCGACGACCTCGTCGTACAGGGCACGGGCCATGGCGATGGCGCCTCCGGGAAAGTAAGGGTTGTAGTGGAGACCCTCTCGGACGACCACTCCCGCGGGAGGGTCAACGTAACCGAGGAGGAGGGAGAAGATATAGTCCTCCTCTCCGTGACGAGCGCGGGAAATACACGAGAGATCCGGGGGAAGGGCTCCTCCGTTGGCGGCACGAGCTGCCTCCTCGTTCGGGTATGGTGCGGGCATGGCGTCAGTGAGCTACGAACGATCGGACACGCAATGAGAGTCAATGGTCCTTTTCGAGAAAAATAAAACGTATCAAGAGCCTTTGTTGCTTACCTTTCCGGGACGCTGGAACATCTCTCCTTGGTCGTTGGGACCATCCGTGTACTCGTACTCCTCGGCGAGCGCCTTGGCCTCGTCGGAGGTGTGGGACACGCCTACCAAGTTGCGGTAGTGGATGTACTCCATCGAGTGGCAAGCCGAACACACTTCCTTGTAGACCTGGAATCCACGACGAATGCTGATAGGGATCAAGACGTTCCCGCGTTAGCTGTTGAGTTCTGCCCAGACAAGTGTTCGGTGTTCCTTCTATTCCCCTCCTCCGGGATCCCCCGACACGGAATCCTCCTCGGTGGAATCCCAAGTAAGCCTACTCACGCAGCATGGTCGTATGTCTTCCAAGGCTTGCTGTGCTCCCAGTGGTAGTGCGGGGGGTGGAGTCCGTGGTCGGCCGTGGAGAAGGCGTGAGCTACGGACAGGAAGCCGAGTTCCTCAGCCTTCTTCTGGGCCGCAACCACGACGGCGTTGACGCGGTCGTCGGTGGCCACGTAGTTGGAGAGACCGTAACCGAGGAGGGCGGAACCGGCGGCAGCCTTTGTGAGCCAGACGAGAGCCTGCTTGCGGTCACCGTTGAAGGGGGAAGCGGTGGTGGTGGTGGTGGAAGCCTGTCGCGCCGAGGGGAATGCGGCGGATGGCCGGAAGGCTCCTCGGAATGCGGCGGTGGACCGTGCTGCTGATGCGAACATGGCTGCTGATGTACTGCGGGTGACGCCTGTATTGAAAGCAACTTCTCAAGCGGCGATGAGGTTCCTTTGCGTCGGTCGTCGTCGTCGTCGTCGTCCGGCGGGAGGGAGATTGCACGGCTAAAAACTGGCGGTTCTCTCTTTGGGGAAGATTTCCCACCCAGCCTGCGTTGTGGCTGGTTCTGGCTGGCTTCTCCTGGGGTTCCCCTTCAGGCAACTTCTTCCCACGCTGCTTCCTGGGCTGACCCGGGACGACGACGATGGCGACGACAGCCAATTCCCCGAGCATGACAGAAAAGGTGAAAGGCGGTTCCCTGAGTATGACGGGTCCGATGACCATCGGTGAATGGAGAGAGACCTCTCGCTTTCCCGCTTCCCCCTTGCACCATCCTCCGCGTTATAACTTCAGGAACAACTGTCAGCCGGAGCGGAACGCCTCTTCCGGGATTCGTTTCGGGTTTGCGTTCCGACCGTCACAACTCTACAGACCAGACACACCGCAAGTGCTATCCGTATCTTCTTGGATGGAGGAAAACTCATTGGTTCATACTCATACAGAATCAATCGTTTTAGCTTTCCCATGCGTCGAGGTCTCAGACAGGATCGGACCTCGATGCATGGAAAAGCATCGGGAAAGTATCGGGCGCCATCGCGCATCCTATCCGGCAGCCGCCATATCATCATGTCAAGTCAACAGTCGAATACATCAGCTTAGTTTTCCCTAATCGGAAGTTCGGAGACCCAACGGACGGCAAGACTCCAAAGTTACCTTTCGCCATCCAGCTGATTCGGTATCGAAAAATACTTCATCAGATCAGAGAATACCTTCGACACTCCGCAGAGTTCCCGGGATGTGCTTCCAAAGCTGACTAACTGCGACTACTTTGCAACCGAGTTCTGCCCGAAATCGGTGGCCAAGTACCTGGAAAGCTCGTTTCTTCCACTTCAATCTCTCGGGCTTTGGTAACGGCAGTCATTGACCGGGCGAGTCTACTACCCATCATCCTATTGCCGCAAGGCACGAATGGTCGCAACTAATAACAAGGTCGAAAAGGAACGTCTCGATTGCCTTGAGGGAACAACGAAGAACACCTTACATTGACACAAGGGCAGATCGACTCTCCGCACAAGATGCTGCAAGTCCTTGGTGCATCCCGAGCCGGCTGGGCAGAACAGCGTTGTACGCGTACCCGGTCTTCGCGACAACTTGGGTACACTCGTCAGGAATTGGCCTATTGCGTTTCGACCGTCAGAACTCTACAGACCAGACACACCGCAAGTGCTATCCGTATCTTCTTGGATGGAGGAAAACTCATTGGTTCATACTCATACAGAATCAATCGTTTTAGCTTTCCCATGCGTCGAGGTCTCAGACAGGATCGGGCCTCTGAGGAATTCGACACTGAAAATAGGCGGAAGGTCCGTCCCCGGTACGTTGACACACAGGTAGCCTTTCACGACGGCTTCCCAATTCTCCGGACTCTGACTGGACTGACGAAGGTAGAACCGCACCAAGTTCCCATTGCAAGCTGAGTCCGGAGGATTGCGAAGCCGTCGTGAAAGGCTACCTGTTTGTCAACGTACCCGGGACGAAAAACAACGGTCGCATCCATCACTGTGATAGGCCAATTCCTGGCGAGTGTACCCAAGATGTCGCGAAGACCGGGTACGCGTACAACCCTGTTCTGCCCAGCCGGCTCGGGAACTTGGTGCGGTTCGACCTTCGTCAGTCCAGTGAAAGACGAGCACGACACCATTTGGACCGCGAGCGTATTCTATGGCATACTCCATATCCGGGGTCAGATAGACGCCGTAAGCAAACTCGTTCTGTGCACCGGCTCCCGCTTGAGCCGGGCCGACTCCCTTTTCGATCAGCATGGGAAGCACGGCTCTGTTTGTTGAGGCTGCGATAGAGGACCTTGCCCGTCAGATTGCTCGGCAGGTCTACGGGACATAAAATCTCCTAGTGGAAATCGGCTAGGCCTGCCGAGCAACCTGACGGGCAAGGTCCTCTATCGCGGCCTCTTCACAAACAGAGCCACGGCTTTTGGGATATTTGCGGTATACCTCCCAAATTCGAGCAGGCCAGCTGGTGTGCACTCGCCCGTGTTGAGCAGTAGAGACTTGGTAGGTCTTAGGTAGGTCGCGTCTCTTTGTGGCTTCGGCTCCCCGTTCCGTGCGCAATCGCCGCTTGAAGCTCACCACCGGGTTGGAAGTTCGGGTCTTGCCCGTGAAACCTGCGGCAAGAGCGCTCTCTGCTACGAAGAGATCGGAGATGGCACCAGGGAGTACAACTATGTCGTCTTCCCACGCTCCGGGATTGGTAAACTTGAAAGCTACAGATGGGGGTCGAATAAGTCTGAGACCTACTCAGAGAGAGCGGGCGGGGTGGAAAAGCCGAGCTCACCTTGATCGCGAGGAACAACCGTCCCGTCTTTCATGATTGTCGATGCAGGGGTTTGGGGAAGCTCCGGAAGGCCTTGATGGAACATCGTGACGATTTATAGTCGAAAGCAAAAGTAAACTATGCGTCCTGACCGGAATAAATGGCCTTCAGGCTTCAGGCTCGGCCCTTCATAGCTGCCGAAATCGTCAAGGCCGTTGTGTGATTCCTGTTGGAAATAGACACGCTTGTCCCACCCTTTTTGCGAGCCTTGACTCCTCATGGGGCCCCGACTTCATATGATCGGTTGCCGGTTGAAGCGGTCAAGGGATCCTGCTATTGCCGATGCTATTCACAACGCG
This sequence comes from Thoreauomyces humboldtii, assembly GCA_027596035.1. Taxonomy (NCBI): domain Eukaryota; kingdom Fungi; phylum Chytridiomycota; class Chytridiomycetes; order Spizellomycetales; family Powellomycetaceae; genus Thoreauomyces; species Thoreauomyces humboldtii. The sequence continues at coordinate 8,971 of JADGJA010000096.1, forward strand.
ACCTCCCACAGAGCTGAGAGCTCTCCCAAAATGCCAGCGATCTGTCGAATACGGGCATCTTCATGTTCAAACAACCGGGTAAGCAAACATGGTCATCGATGAGCCAAAGCATGTCAAATGTTTTGTTTAGGATTGGATGAAGAGAGAGGGGGGCTCCATGAGTTTCCGAAAGCCCGACGGTTCTGTTCAAAGAGGGTTTAATTCTTCTATCTACTTTCTTCCAAACGGTCCGAGCGAGGGGTTCCCGTCTCGAACTGACGAACCGACGTCAAGCATCGGAAAAAAAGGGGGGTATCCATCCAACTCAGGAACAAAACAAGATCTATCTAAAAACTCTCGCTACCGTATCGAGAACGCGTAGAAGGGGAGAGGGGGGAAGGAGGCACTCAGAAGAGAGCGGCAGCGGCAGCGACAACGGCGACGAGACCGGAAGAAGCCTTGACGGCACGAGCGCCGGAGATGATGGGAACATCGGTGGAACCGGCAGCGTGGGTCTTGGTGGACACGGTGGTGCAGGGGGTGGACTTGGGACCGACGACGACCACCTGGGTGCTGTAGGTAGGGGGAGGGACCACGGTCCTGTAGTTGGGTCCAGCGACGGTGGTGGAGATGGGGGAGACGGGAGGGACGGCGGCGGAGGCAGAAGCGGTGGCCGAGACCGTGGGCGTAACGCTGTTGGTGGGAGTCTCGATGACCACGGGGACGTCGGTGTGGGTGGGAGTCTCGATGACGACCACGGGGGTGGAGTTGATGATGGGAGTCACGGTGGGAGTGACGACGACGACGGGAGCGTCGCCGATCTGCTTTCCGTTGGCGTCCAGGTGCTTACCAAAGTACCACTCACCGCCCAGGCCCTGAAGGGAACGAAAGAAAACCGTGTCGAATGTCAGCGGGATGATCGGAGAAAAGGAAGAAATACTGTTCATCAACTCACGTCGTCGATCGTTATAGGTGCCACGTCTGAGTCAGTGAAAGCCTTGACGTCCTTGTTGTCGCAAGCCTTGAACTCTGCAAGCTTGGTGGCGAGGTACTCGCCCTGGAAGCACTGAGGGAAGGTGGCACGGAAGATGGCGTCGTACTGGTCGCAGGTGCACTGGAAGATGGAAATGATTTCCTTGTCGGCCTCGGCCTGGCTATGGGGGTTACGCTGTTGGACATCGCAGAGGGTGTTGATCCCGTCGTTATGGTCGCTGAAGTTGCCGCAGAAATCGGCCGAGACGACGGTAAGGGCCGAAGCGAGGAGAACGAGGGAGGCGCGCATGGTTGATTCGGGAAAGGATGAGGGCGAGGGATTGAGAGATGGAATGAGATGAGATGCGTTGGCTGAAGAACAAGCGAGAGACCAACACGCCCACCCTCGAACTCTTTATACAACGCGTGGGACAGCGTCGGGCGTTTGGGCAATCTGCGGGCCAGACACTGTGATGGTACTGTACCCGTCGACGCTTTCCTTTTTGCTGTTGATTCTCGTTACCGTCCATTTCGTCGGGCGGGGAGCTGTCCACGGCAAAAATTGCGTTACCGCGAACACCTGTTGTACATGTACAGTACACAGCGGAAATCCTCCATGAGGAGGCCAACAGCGTTGCATTCAAAAAAAGGCCGCAAACGACGGCAACGGCGTACCAGCGAAGGATGCTGGGTTGACCGCTGTCCTTGACCGCTTCCTCCCAGAGGTGCTCGGCCGCTAACCGTCCGACCGCTGTCCTACCGCATTGCAAAATGGAACTTCTCAACCGCTTGTCCGCCGGCAAGCTCTGCCGCAAATGGCATGGACCACGGGCTGCAGAAGCGGAATGGCGGCATGCCCTCGAGACTCGGAGTAACGCAAATCCCAGCGGACTGCCGTCCGTACTTGTGGCGGGCCCATTCGACAGACGTTGCGTGCGTATCCGCTCCGTGCGAGACGAGACCTTCTCCTAGATCCTGTGCATGGGCATGGTTCCGCCAGTTCCATGCACATCTAAACAGGTTTGGACGCCATTTGATGAGCCCTCTCTGATACTTGTTTCAAGAAGACATTCAGGGTTGTGAAAGTCCTACATACCCAAGGACGCAAAGCACGGAGCCTGCAAAGTGTCCCATCCTTTCTTTTATCCGTGTCCTGTCTTTCGCAGAAACATGATGTCGGTCCGATCAGTGACTCACAGAAGCGAGATCGCAGTCGGATCGCAAGTTGCTGAGACAAGCTTGCAGATTTGTGACGCTTGAAGCCGTCCATAAGGGGAGCAGCCTGTCTGTCGACGTCCCCCCCCCCCTCTGCTCCCTCTTCGAATGACCCGTGCTCAGAGTACAGCGACCACTGATGCGGATGGACAACGTTACCAAACAGCCTGGATTTGACAATGGATGGATCGATGAGCCACGAGGGACAACAGGCGTTTGCCCAAGTGGGGGTCTGTCGAAACGAAGAGGAGAACTTGAGGACGTACTGTATGACCATCCAGTCACACCGAACGGCAAACGCTTTATACAGTACGGCAATCCATGGTCGGAAAGTCCGAGGGAAGAATGCAACGGAGAGAGCAAGGAATACGGTATGGTGGAGTGCCTCCCTGTCGTTCCTTGTACGTGGCAAAGTCATGTGCCTGCCCGTCTGAGATCGGACTGTCCAATAAGCGTTTGCAGCTAGAAAGATCTGACGATGGCTTTTCAAAGGTGATGTCGAACGAGATTGGTCAACATGATGTGCTAGATCAGACTTCCCACAGGATTCGCGTCAAGAAGATGTAACGCGAATAGCGAAATAATGTGATGCAGGAAGTTCTGACGCTTCGATACTGGGCAGAAGTGGTGCCGCACCACTCTTGCTGTAACGTTTACTCTCATGTTGACCCTCGGCCGTTAAATCCTTACGGTACGGACACAAAGGAATACGATGGCATTTGTGTCCGTCACAATGTTTTGTTCGAGCCCCAAAAGTCGTATCAAGGTAGTAAGCTGTCCTGCCTTACGAGCCCCTCATGCTCATTGACGAGACTGGGTGTTGGCAGAGGATCCCCAATTTACCTTAAATCTGTGTTTGAGCCGTTTCCGTATCAAGTAAGCTCTTGGAGTTTTCTCTCCTTTGCTTGAAGAACTCCGGGCCTTTTCTGGGCGTGCTGGGAATGTCGCAATGTCATCACGAAAACACCAGAGCGCCGGCGCAGCCAACTGAGGCTTTCAAGGTATTTTTGTTTGTCTCGGCGGGGACCGCAGCGGGGAGTCCCGCGGAGAGATATTCCTCACGCACTATCATAGGACCGGTCGTTGTCCACTCGGTATCTTTTGACTGACGATCATCAATCTGCGGATGGGATGGGATTGGATTGGATGGGGGCAGCGGACCGGGGTTGAAGCGCAGCCAAGAACCTTGGACAGCCACCGTTCGCCGTTTTTTTTTTCGACACAAACACACCGTTTGCCGCTGGCGAGGAAATCGGAACAATCCATGCGCAGTTCCTGGGGAGGGGGAACGTCGCCGGGACGTCAATAAAAGAGGGCCATGGTCGACGACGTCCCACTGCGCTTCATGGGCATCTCGACTTGTGTGTAGCATTCAGCATCCCTCTGACCGTATCTCTGTGCCAAAGTTCGAAAACGAAATCATGCTTCCTTCCACAGGTTCATCGCCATCCTACCCAACCTCTCGCCTCCTCCCGACCGTCCTCACCACAGCTTTACTCCTCCTCCTCACCCTCACCCACCCTGTCCTTTCTCTACCAACTGGCGCTCCCAAATGTCAGATCAACCCAACCGTCATCGCAGCCGCCCATCTCACCCCAGCCTCCGCCGGGTACACCATCACATCCTCCTCAACAACCTACACCCCCGGCCAGACCCTCAACATCACCCTCACAGGATCCATGCACAACATCGTCGGAGTCCTCCTCTACGCGACGCCAGGGGACCTCCAAGACGCAAGTCTGGCTCCAAACGGATCCCTATCCCACGTCGGCTCCTTCAACGTTCCAACGGGGTTCAGGATCCAGACCCAATCGATATGCGATGCAGCTAAAGGTAAAATCCAAAAGCAAAGACGGGGAAAAAACAATCAAAAATGAAATTTAACAAAAAGGAAATCCAATGCAGTCGTGCAAGATGCAAACAGTTCCACCATCACCCACGTCGATCCGAGCGACAAGGGCGCGACCGTCTCGTTCCTGTGGACAGCGTCCGCGAACACCACCGGAGACGTCTCGTTCAACACGGCCATCACGTCCGGAGCTCCCGGAAATCCTTGGCAGGTCCTGGACGTCCTGACAGTCAGGGATGCGAGTGCGGTCGGAACGGGGGCGACGACAGCGACGACGACGACAACGACGGCGTCCACGAGTGAGGTCGCAACGGATGTCATCCTCGCCACGGTGATAGCCGCTACCGCTACCGTGGACGATGCAACTGCGATCGCGACCGCAACCGCGGACGTCATCACGTCTACGGCTACCGCCACGAGTACGGGAACCCATCACCACCACCACAAGGGAAGGAAATGTCACAAGAAGCATCATCACACAAAGACCACCGCCACCGTCACCGCGATCGCGACGGCCGACCTCGCCGAATCCACGACGGTATCCTTGTCCACTGCTACCGTCGGAACCGTGCCTGCCGACTCGACGGACACGGTCGCCGTCGTCACGGCATCCGTCGCGGTGGACCCGACCCTCGTCGTGGCGCTCGCGTCATCGACCAGCAGCACGGCCTTGGCTACCGCTGACGAGGTCCTGTCCGGCGCGAGTGCGTCCAAGGGGTTCGGTGGACTGTATGCGACGGTGGTTGGACTAGCCATTGTTGCATCAGGTGCCTTGCTTTTCGTGTAGACAGCGACATTTCCCCTGCTTTCCCCTTACCCGCCTTGTACAGTATATTCCCTCCTCAGGTCAGAACTTCTTTGACACCTCCCCTTTTTTCTCTTGTGAGATAAAACATGTAAATAGATCGTATACGGAATCTTGGTATCCAGATTCTCACAGTGTTTTCACCGCGGAGATTGCACCCCTCAGTGATTGATATGATTACTACAAGACTCTTGTGGATAACTCAGTTTACCTCCTCCCTTCTCGTGCGTCAGTCCCTCCCGCATGGAGAAAGTTTGTGGATGCAGCCCTCCTCTCACACAAAAAGAGGGGTGCAGCGAACGAAGAAACCCGGCAGTGTCCAGGAGGGGAGCAATCCGCACACAAAAGGGCGAGATGCCGTCGACGAGCACAAAGGTTTTCCACTACCCGGACCCAAAATGTACGTTGATTGTCAAAGTTCGATGACATCGACATCGTAGCTGGTTTCCTGGGTGTGATCAAGAACCCCACCATTCCACCAAAAGAACGCCCGAAACGCAAGCTTCTTGAAAGCCCAGACGATCCCATTCGTTTTGCTCTTGAAAGCCGTTCCGGCGTCTTTCGTCCTGCTCCTGATGCGCTGTAGACGCGGCCGCCTGATGGCTTCGAAACGCTCGAACAGTTCCTGAAATGTGACGTCCCCCGTCTTCGCCACGAGCAGTCTCGTGAGGATCGCGGCGTCTTCAAACGCCAGTCCACTTCCCTGACCGTTCGGAGGCAGGCCGTGCGCCGCATCACCAATGAGACATGACCGTCCCGTGTGCCAAGTGGGGATGTCAGGTATGTAGAACGGAGCCCAGAGTTTGGCGTCCGCCTCGTTCACACTGTCGAGAAGCGACCGGACCGGTTCGACCGTGATGTCGGCGTACTCTGATTTGGCGAGCCGGGCTGCCGCTCCGGACCTTTCGAACGCCAGCCAGTCCTCTCTACTGCGGTCTTGGGCGGGAGTGTTGATCCCCCATGCAAGAGTCTTTCCTTCGGGATCGATCGGTATGGCCATGAACATCCCAGAGGGAGTGAACATGAACGCGGGGAAGGTGAATTCTGGAGATGGGAGGACCACAGAGGACAGGGGAAGGAAGCCGTTGACCACGATGCCGTTCGTGTAGAGCGGTGTGGGTGCATCTGCTTCGAGAACATGCTCTCGAACTTTCGAATGGATCCCATCCGCTCCGATCAGGACGTCGCCTAAAGGAGTTCCGTATATACGCTGCGTGAGCAAAGGTTGCAGGGACGTCCGACCCGAACAGTCGAATTGTCAAGATTTTACCCTTTGCCATCGATCCGTCCTCGAAATGAACCGTGACCCCGTCGTCATTCTCCTCGATCCTATTCATCTTTGTTCCATACTTGATCTCGACAAGGTTCTCCATCTCCCCTGCCGCTTCCAGCAAGATCTTGTGCAGTGTAGGCCTCATGATCCGGACGGCTGGATAACCCTTTGACCCCTCTCCGACAGCGATGTCCCCCAGTCTCTCGCCTTCGTCCGTGTAAGCGCCGAACCGATGATAAGCGAAACCACTGGCTCTGATCCTGTCGTACACGTTCGCATATCTGTCGAGAACCAGGAGGGCGTTGGGTCCCAGACTGAGCGATCCTCCTGAATCAGATGGGGCGGGACGAATCTCGAAGATGGTGGAGCGGATGCCCTTCAGAGCGAGGGACCGTGCGAGACAGGGTCCCGCTAGTCCTGCGCCAATGATCAAGACTCGTCGGACGTCGGACATTGTCCTTTCTGACGGATGATAGTCCTTGCTCGCTGTAGGACTGCCGAGGGGAAACTTGGTATGGGGTCAAGCCGTAGTACTTGTAGCGTTTCAACAGTTGCCTCGGACTTTCGGACTTTTCCCGGAGTTTGGCCGCTGTTGTCGCTTGCCGCACGGCGCGAGTCGTTTCAGCGTAGCGTCGGACACTCCCGAGTGGCGCAGTTCTCTTCTGCCCCTCTGACTCAGGTTCGACTTCTAGCGGGCCAAACTCGGGTGGTCTCCATGATCCAGACGTTTCTTTGCCTCCCTCTCTTCCTGTCGGGTCTCTGTCGCGGCCTCTTGTCGTGTTTCTGTTCAACGTCTGGCTTCGTGACACGCACGACCCACCGTCCCGTCCTTCCACCTCGCACGGCATCTGTCGTTGAGAAACAGGCTTGTTTCGTGCCGAGAATGGAACAGTCACGTCCCGAGTTGTCTACGCCCGATGCCATCCGTGAAGCCTTGGTCGGCATCGGGTCATGTTCAGGTTTGGAGATTCCGTCTGGGTTCATCGAAAGCTTTCTCGACGGCAACGTTCGAGCAGAGGACAGCAGCCTCGCAGGCACTGTGATGTCGAAGCTCATGCTCCAGTACCGTCTGCCTCCCCACGTCTTTGTCAAGTACCGTGGTGCGTTGCAACAATGTCCATCATGCTCTTTCGTTCGACTGGGGGAAGCTGACAGCGTTCACTCACTTTCAGCGGCGCTCAAGGAGTCGTTCAGCAACCTGACGTGGGAGAACGTGCGTCAAGTCTGGCCGCAATGCGATTCTCTGCGAGCCGTTCCCAGCAAAGACATGGACGTCCCCTACGTCTCAAGGTCGTTCATCGATCGGGTGTTTGAGCGTATGCGTGACGCAGAATGGACAAACATAGACCTGGCTCAGGTGCAGAGAGCAGCCCAGCTGGTTCACTGGTTGTCCGCCGTAAGCAAATCTCATCGGAACATGCTGTTCCCTTTTGGCCATAGTAGCTCACACAGCCGAGCTTTGTTAGGTCATCCATGGAGGTGGCTCAGTACTTCCTGGGCGCTGTCCGCAACGAGGCCGAAAGGGGCATGCGCGGAGAATCCACTCACGGTCAAGTCGAGCTCGTCTGGGTCGCTTTTCGTCTGTCGGTCGTTGTTGTCGTGATGGAAATGAAGAGAAAGGGTTTCGCTTTAGACAACTACGCGCAGTTGATGGGGGAACTCAAAGGTATCCGGCTCTTTACCTGCCTCATGCAAAAAAATCCCGGGGTGATGGGCTTGGCGCTAACCCTCACAAAAGCGGCCGCTTTCACCAACGCGGAAAGCAGGTGTCCTGTGGACGTCATTCGGGGGCTGATGGCGAACAAGGACGGCTGGATTTTCATGGATCACGACGTCAAAGCCAACACCTTTGCGATTTCATCGACATTGGTGATCGATGATCATAAAACCACGGTCACAATTCAGAACCGAATCGTTGGGATGCGGTTGATGTGGTTGATGTTTCTGGACGGATATTGTTCTGCTGTCAGAGCCATGCAAGTACGGAGCCAGGCAACGGTGAGTTTCCGTTGTCTTTTTGATTTGTCCCTCGGCTTATGAAACGATTTACATCAACTGGCATGCCGGTTTTGCAGGTGGAGCGGATCGAAACGGAGCTTTGCCCACCAGCAGACCGAAAGCGCAAAAGCGAGGCAACGAACGAAATTCTGCAGAAACGCCTGGCGGACCGTCAGAGCATCCTTAGCAGATGGACCAATGTAGCTAACCTTGCCTTCCAGGCAAGGTCACAGGCCCTTGCAGCTGAATTCGACACTGCTTTCGAGGAAACCATGAAACTGCTTCATACAAGGTTAGGCCTCTATGAAAGCCTCTCAACGACTCACCTTTTAACATCACATCATTTTTCTCGTTTCCGTAGCATCGATGCAGTACCGGAATACTATTCCAAGCCGTTTGATGTCTATGCTGCTTGGAAGGAGCTAGAGGGCTCGAGCGAACACATGCTGAAGAAGTGGAAGTTTTGAGTTGGCCCCGCCTATTTTTCGTTCAATGGTGGAGACAAGCGAGACGATAGCATAGTGGGAGTTGGTACCATAGCGGGGTTGTTCGCACGTAACAGGCACTTGGCAGTGCGATTACACCCGCTATGGTACCACTCCCACTATGCTATCGTCTCGCTTGTCTCGCTTGTCTCCACCATTGGACGGAAATGGGCGGGGCCAACTCAAAACTTCCGCTTCGTGGACTACAATAGCCTGAGGGCGAGGTGCGAGGGGCGAGGGAGTACACGGAGCAGGAAGTTTGAAGTGAAAAATGGAAAGGGATGCCGACAGGATCGAATGCGGACTTTGGCCAGCACAGTCCGTTCGTATCGCACGTCCGGTGCCGAGGCAAGGATGGACGGGACCGACATTGAACGGCACAGCTTGAGATGTCTGAGGTGGAGATACAATTGGGAACTTGATTGTTTCCGGCAAAGCTCATGCTGATTAGGGAGAGCCAGATCGGCGGCGTTGGACGTCACTCATGGGAGAGGTGGACGGGACGGGTGGTTGAAGGAGGCAAGGAGTTGGATGGTGGCAGACTTGTAACCAGCGGAGACGATATAGGCCAAGGAGAGGCATATACATCTGGGGCTCTGGTACTGGATAGCTGGGGCTGCGCTCAGATTTCTTCAAAGCAGTAGACACGCTGATCGCAGCCGACGAGGATAATGACAAAGAAGGCGGCTAGCAGTATTCAAGGCGCCGCCTTCGCTTGCTCGACAGATGTTGGTCCGGCATTCCCCGTCCCGTACGACCGAAGCGGATCATCCACACAAAGACCACCGTCACTGCGAACGCGACGGCCGACCTCGCTGACTCGACGACGGAATCCTTCACCACCGCGACCGAAACCGTGCCTGCCGACTCGACGGACACGGTCGCCGTCGCATCCGTCACCGTGGACCCGAGGCCCACATCATCGACTAGCACGGCCTTGGCAAGCACTGACAAGGTCCTGTCCGGTGCGAGTGCGTCCAAGGGGTTCGGTGGATTGTATGTGGCGGTGGTCGAACTAGCCGGAGCATCAGGGGTCTTGCTTTTCGTGTACGGCGACATATTCCTGCTTCCCTTTACCCGCCTGGTATAGTATATTCCCTCCTCGGCTCAGAACCTCTTTGACACTTCCCTTTTTTTCTCTTGTGAGATAAAAATATGTAAATAGATCGAATGTGGAGACGCAGTTGAGATCCTTCTGGCTGCTGTATCTTCGTATCAAGTTCTTCTCATTGCATTGCCAACGCTACAGTGCCGACAACCGTGACGCCAAAGATGAGGGTTCCGGTATTGTCCACCGTCTTGACGCGAAGTCCCGTAGCCGTGTCCCAGAACTACCGAAAAAGTAAGAAGTTAGTCTTCTAATCAATAGAGCCAGCCCATTCCCGTTTCTCTCCTTACCAGATGTCGAACGCCGTTGACGCTGTGGAAGACGATGGGACCCGCGAGGATGGCCTTTCCGGCAAAGATGACGGCCGACGGCATCGAGTGGGCGAACGCAACGACCTCGAGCGGAGAGTAGGGCGCCACGCCGTACCATATGGAGCCAAAGTAGAACACTGATAGGGTAGCAGGGCAAAGGGGAAGAGTGAGTAGTTGGAAAACGCAAAGGAAATGAAGAAGACCGCATGGAATGACATCGCGCGCGGGGGGTTAGCAAATCTCTTCGACGTGTTCCTCCCTTCGCTCTTGCTGTGGAGGGAACGCTCCTATCCAATGCCCCTTACTCACATCCAGTCAATCCACACCCGGTGAACCTCTGCCAGATGCTAGCGCCCGCGAAGGTCATGGAAGGATGGGCGATGGTGAGGTGAGGCGACATGGGTCTACCCAGACGTTCGGATTTCGCGTACGGATCGATGTCGAGCGTGGGTTTCGCTGCATCGGGGTCTAGAACTCCTCCTCGGGACGTCTGCGTGTGCGTCGTGAGACTGTTGCAAGAGGAAGGGGGGAAAACACGAGGCACGAGGCGTGAGAAGATGGAAGGGGTGGCGGTGGTGGAGGAGACGGAACGAGGACAGTGTTACCGTGCTGAGCGGAGGAGGAAGGTGGAGGCCGCAGGGATGCCATTGCGGGCTGTGAGAGAGTGGGTGAGTTTGGACGCGGGGTGTGTGCTGCAAGGTGGGTGTCCCTTGGTTTGGGAGTGGGTCAAACTCAACTGTTGAGGGATGCTACGGTGCGAGCCGTGAGCAGCGATATGCTGCGAGTTGACTGCATGGCGACTACGACCTTCTTCCCTATTCAAACGGCAATGTATGAGGTTGTCGAGGAGAATCGCTCTGGGAAATGTCAAAGTTCGGGAATGGGGGAGGGGTGGAACCTTTTCGGCCGTTCCCGGATCTACCCGATTGGACAGACCCCCGTTGACGATCGGCCCAAGTTGAAGCACCGAGATCGAAGGCAGCGTTGTGCATGGAGAACAAAGAGCTCAAGATAGGTGCGATCTCTATATTCGTCACTCATCGTCTCTCCTCGTCGGCGTGGCAGAGTGCACAACCGGATGGATAGGCTCCACATCATCATGCACCACCACCGAACCCGAATCGGAATCGGAATCGGACGACATCCCTTCGTCATCTTCTTTCCCTTCTTCTTCTAGATGCGCCACCTCAATTCTTGAATCCTCCTCCTCCTCCTCCTCCTCCTGGATCTCATCGTCCGCCGTCCTCCGATATTCGACAGGCATGACGGGTAACGGTGGACCTGATCTCCAAACCTCCTCAAAGAACCTGTCCATGTCCTCCTGGAGCTCCACCACGCTCCTCGGTCTCCCTCCCTCGGTCCCCTTCTCTTCTCCCACGTCCCTGCGTCGCAGCACCGCACCCTCCCCCTGTCGATCAAGATCCAATCCGCTGGTCCGTCGGATGTCCCCGGCGAGTCGCTCGCCGGCCCGGACCACTCGATGTCGGGACGCCACGGACGCGACGGTGGCGGCGAGGGTCGGCGCGATGGCGGCCGCGCGCTCGGAATCGAGGTGGGTCAGGGCGGTGAAGTAGGTCGATGCGAGGACGCGGAGGGCGAGAGCGTCCGGGTGTTGGGAGGTCACTACCGTCGATGATGGGCGGGCGTCCTCGGGTGTCGCTGGGTGGACGAGGGGAGTGGGTGTAGGGGTTGTGAGAGGTGATGGGTGTTGTTGTTGTTGGTGGTGGTGGGAGACGAGGGTTCGATGACCCCAGTGCTGAGCGGTCGTTGAAGGTTCGGATTGTCCGACAGATGAGACCTCCGTGTGATTCGTAGGGTTTGTTGTTGTGGGTCCCGATGCAGCAGGCACATGGTGACGAGCGCCGTCCCTTACAGCCGCTAAAGGAAACATGCCCGACATGCCCGACCTGAAGTTCATTCCCAATGCCCAACCGTCTTGGAAGAACTGATGGATCGTCATGGGATCCTGAGCAAGAAAAAAGGTGTGACATCGTCGTTAGCGTCAAGCATCAATCTTGTTCCGAGAAGCATTCGCGGACTCACCCCAGCTCGAACAGCGATCTCGTCAGGTTGGATCCGTCTCCAAGCTCCCGTGGCCAAAACGACACCGTCGGATCCGTCCACGGCTCCCTTGGTCCTGGACCCTCCTGGACCGGTCGTTGTGGGAAGACTGGCGTCTCGTTCGGGTGCATCTACGACAGGGACCAGATGGAGGACCTTGACGGGGGCGGGGGCGGCCGGTGTTGGCGCGGGTGAAGGTGTCGCTGTCGGGGTGACGGTCGATGGAGAAGCGGAAGCAGCGACGGACGTCGAGGCTTCATCATCCTTTCCGACCGATTCACCAGATGGAGGTCCTCTGACCACGAGGCCGGGAGCAATGACGACGACCATTGTACCCGAGCTGCACCTCTTCGCCACCCCTCCTTCTCCCTGCTCCACCTCGTCATGGTCATCCTTTTGCTCCCTGTTCTCATGTGTGTCTTCCACCTCCCTCGTCGTCTCCCCACCTCGTCCGAACATGCCTCGTCCGTCCACCGCGTCGCCCAAGGTCAGTTTCATCCCCTGTCCCTGTGCCTGTCCCTGTCCCTGTCTCTCGTCGTGTTCCTTCCCATCCCGACGCGGATCCCGATGCCCGAAGGGACGATAAGGATGACGTTGGGTTTGGAATCCATCCAACTCGACGTCCCTCAACCCTCTCTGTACCCTCCTGATCCCGTTCTGACGGACCAGGAGCACGAGACCGAGACCCAGCAGGAGGACGACGAGCACGATCAGGACGATCAGGAGCGTCGTCGTGGGAGTCGTGGTCGCTGACATTGTGACGTGTAAAAACCCGGTGATGTTCGATGAAGATAAGTGGTCGAGGTGCGAGAGTGAGAGTGGTTCTACTGGTTTTCCACGCGCTGAATATGGTACGGCGTGCCGGTTGGCGGGTTGATTTTCAGAGTGTAGGTCGATCCGAAGCACGAGAAAAAGATCTGGTATGATATGTTGCGCGTTGTGATGCGATGCGATGATTGACAAGACTCCAGACGAACGAACCACGGCGAGACGATATATCCCTCTCACACCGGCACGATACTCCTTTACAGGAAGCGGCGGGATATCGGAATCGGATCTTCCCCAACAATAGGCGTCGCTTCGTCGTGCTCTTGTTGGCAACACACCCTTTTGGCTACGGAGGAACTGAGCGAGGACACAACCGACAACGACGACGACAACGGTAGGCTATGGAGCGGGAAGCACCGGGGCGACTCCCTGCACCACTCGGACCTGGACCACCTTGGGGTCCCTGCATATTTTCCTGCTCATGAAACGAGCCACGGCGACGAATTGGAGACGGGGCCGTACGGTGCGAATCCCTGGTCAAATTGTGCTGAGATTTCCCTTTTCTTTTAATTTTGGAGAGCCTTCAGATACAATGCCAAAATCCCCATCCAGGGTTTCACGCTTGCAGAAGGGTACACACAGTGCAATGGAAACGAACGAACGCACCAGATACAAGGACACCCACTCCATGGTCGTCAACAGGGACAACCGAAGGATCGAACGGCCCCACATATCGCCTCAAGGTATGGAATCCCGCTCACGGTCAGGTCACAGAACCAAGCGTACACAAGAAGGGGGTGCTTCTACACCGATCCTGCACGACCGGCTCTAGAGCATTGACGAGAAGGGAAGGCGATTGATATAAATGATCTGGTGCGAGAGAGAGAGAGAGGGTCGTGGTTGATGGACAGGTGGAGAGATAAAGAAGGGGAGGTTTGGGCATGAAGGTTGAGGAAGAGGGTTCAAGAGGAACAAAGGAACGACACAGTTCGTTGTCGACCACCAAAGTCCTCGTTTTTTTGCTTGTTTCGAATATGTTTTCAAGCTGCCGTTGCTGATTCCGCAAGGGTCTTTACTTGCCACCGAGCGATGGGAAGGCGTTCTGGTCCTCGATGCGGACTTGACCACCGGCCTGACGACCGCCGCCAGACTGACGGGGAGCGCGGTCCGACTGGGCCCCGCCGCGACCTCCGCGGGACTCTCCTCCGCGTCCACGTCCTCCACGTCCGGAGAATCCACCGCGACCGCCCTGGTTCTGGTTCTGCGAGTCCTCGAATCGCTGGTCGATGTTGACGAACGTCTTCTGCGTCTTGTCCTTGGAGGCGGCAGACTTGCCCTTCTTTCCGGGCTGGCAAGCGACAACCAGGTTCAGTTGACCTGAACGAAAGCGGAAAGAACACTTCGGAGAGAGCTCACCTTAAGGAGCTCAGCGAACAGCTCAGTGTCCTCAACCTTCTTGAGGACAACAGCGTCCTTCCACTGGGAGTTGTCCGCACCCTCGTTGGGTTTACGGACGTTGGTGTTGGGGTCGGCGCGGGCCTTCTCGGCAATGTACTGCTCGAGGGTCTTGAAGTTGTCTTCAGGGTCCTGCTCCTTGGGCGCAGCGGGCTCAGCGGTGGCAGAGGCCTCTCCCTCGGTCTTCTCAGCGGAGCTGATGGAAAGAGTCCCCAGTCAGCCATCTATAGAAAGCTGACGTATCGCTTCCACAAGAAGATGGAACACCTACATGTCCTTGACAACATCCTCCTTGGCCTCCTCCTCAGCGGTCAGAGCACTGCCAGCGACAGCAATCTCCTTCTTGGGACCGTCGTGACGGCCGGTGGCGCTGTGACGGTCGAACTCGCGACCGCGGAAAGCACCGCCGCCACGTCCTCCGCGGGCACCACCGCGACCGCCCCGTGGGGCTCCGGTGCGACGCTCACCGTCGGCACGGACATCGCTGGGCTTCTGCTCAAAGTCGCCAGTCTCGCGGGGCTCACGGTTCTGACGGGGAGCGCGGGGAGCTGATGGGAAGAGGACAGGAAGGTAGAGAGTAAGGAAACCGAAACTGCGAGTTGCAAAGGTGCGCCTTCTCGTGCAACATGAGAAGGACCGTCTTGGGGAAGAAGTCGCTCCCGCTCGAGGAAAAGCTCACGATGCTTTGCTTCGCTCGCTCGAGGGACCCGCTCCTCCCAGGCCCAAGATGGCCTCCGAAATCTGAACGCTGCCTTCGCTCTCGCATCTCTTCTTCACTCACCACCACCCTCGACGGCACCGCCGCGAGTGTTGCCACCAGCGAAACCTCCACGGCGGGGGTACTCGTTGCGAGGAGCACGTTCCGCAGGCTTCTTGTCGTTGCGGGCAACGTCCTTCTTGGCGGCGGTGGGAGCGACCTTCTGGTCCTTCTTGGCTGCCGGCCTCACGGATGGAGAGTCGGAACCCTCGTCATCTCCGAGGAGATCTGCATGAAAGGACGTGGCACAAAGGGAATTTTAGAGATTGAGATCGCATGATGGTCCAGGACAGCAGCTGATGATGCATGATCACTGCGGTGGTCGTGGGAGACGGTTGCGGTGTTGCAAGCTTCCTGGCGAGGGTCCATGGAGGTAGCATTTCGGCATATCTCATTCCCAGCTTAACGATCCATTCCCTCCCGGCGTCCAAAACCCCACAGCTTTTAATGCCCTCCCGGCTGCCTCATTGATTCACAATGATGATCGCAAGGTACTGATGCGCATTTCGATCCGTGTTGGTGTTGACCTCGTCGGCGCGAATGCCTCATCTCCGGAAGTAATGATCGCGGGGGGATAGGGGCGTTTCGGAATGTCGACATGGCGGACAGAGTGGTCGCATCGATATTTCGGGCATAGGTTCCCTTTGCATGAATGGATGGATCTATTTACCGTAGGGGTTTGCACTCAGTACTTCGAGCGACATGATGTGAAGATGTCGATGCTGGTGATGCTGGATGGATGGATGGATGGATGGACGCGGGGGGCGACGACGACGACGACGACGGCTCACCGCAGCGAGGGTAACACTGACAGGTTCATTTGAGCCTCACGCGACCCACCGCCCGCCGTCAAGGGAAACCCTAAGCCGTCTCCAGGAACCCTACTCCCTCCCCATTGACAGGCGCATGCAGCGGCCCACGAGTCACCATGTCCAAAGCGACAGCGGGACGAGCATACTGTACGTCTATTACTTCAGAAATGTTTGAGTGATTCATTGAGTGAGTGAGCCATGTCCCATGTGCATGGCCTCGGGATCAGACGGACGCCCACTCTGCCACCAAGGCCCCCAAAGCCAACACACAGGCCGTCGAGATGAGCGTGACGGACGCTCCCGCTCCGACCAGGCCCGGTATTGCCACGGCAACCCCAATCAGCACTCTTCCTCCCATCCCGCTCCACGCCCATCTCCTCCTCCCCGCTCGCGGTCTTTCTGTCGCACCGCCGACCCGGACGCCCATCCCTGCCACCAACCCCGTCACCACGCAGAAACATCCTGCCGCAACGCTCCACACCGCATGGCCTGTCCACTCGCTACCATCCACCAATGAGCTCGTGCCGCCGGAAACAGGACTCGTGAGGAACACGGCCGCGGCGTAAGGGAGGTCCGTGCTGTACACGTCCTGGAGGTAGGCAGTTGCCATCGGACTGAAGCTCTTGGCTGCGAGGGCTGCCGAGAAAAGAGGAGGATTTCCAGGTGGCGTGTAGTCGTACTGCGTCTCCTGGCGCACGGATGCGGCGAGACCTCGTTGCGTGGTCTGAAGACCCGACAGCGCGATGATCGCCGTCGCGAGGAGGACCACGAGTGCGTAGGATTGCAGGAACCGGAGTCCGGGATGCACGGGGGTGAGCATCCGGTGCGGCATCACATGTGGAACCGACGACGGTGGCATTGACGATTCCGAGGAACCACGATCGACCGTCGCCCGAGAGTGAATCCTGTCCAAAGCGTAGATGGCGACCAAGCCGAGAGCTGCCGCCAGAAGAGAACGCGGATACAGAGGCACGGCTGTGTGATCATCGGGATCTCCCACTCCGACGCGAAAGTCGAACAATCCCAGCACTCCGATGGCGAGCACGAACGCCGTCACCGTCGTCCTTCGACGACCATACGTCTGTCTCTCGGCACCACCGTCCCGTTCCACTGCCTTCCGACCCATGAACGATTCCGCCAGTCCGATCATCACGACTGACAGTTGATCCAGACATGCGGCCACGATCCACATTCGATTCCGCGTGACCAGGCCGGATTGAGGGTCAAGTCCCAACGATCCTCCCCAAAGAGCCGCCGGAACGAGCAAGCTCGCGGCCCGAACGCTCACGATCCACCAACCCCTCCTCGCGCGAGTCGACGATCCCACCACCAGATGCGTCACGAGATGACATCCCCGAGATATACACATCAGGGCTGCGAAGGCCTGCCACGTCGAATCAGACGTGTTCCACACCATGGGTACCACGAACGCGGCGGCGAACAGGACAGCCATTCGAGCTCCTCCGTACACGACGTTCCCGACATCCCGTCGTCCGAAATGTCGGTCGTGGTCGAGGACCATGTAGAGATAGGACGTGTAAAGCGGTGCAAAGACGATCAGAAACTGCCATAGCGTCGTCGACGAGTATCCACCCGCCGCAAACACGAGACCGGTTCGTGTGAGCAGTACGGCAAACATCGCGTCGGTGATGGTATCCGATCGACTCGACGACCGAATCGGGTCTCCTCCCCCGGCGGGAACCGTGACGGCCGCAACCTCGCCGTCCGGATCGACGGCTCGAGAAAGCGGGGTTCCCCGATTGACTTCCGGTCGTGATATCATCGGCATCCCAGATCCAAACCACCCTCCACGTTTTCCATCCCCATCCATCTCCCCGGTCGACATCGGTCGACCATCGAATCCCGCCAACCGTTCGTGACTTCCCCTGTGAGGCGCATGATGGAGTTCATCGGGCTCGAGTTCGGCAGTTCGATAGATGCTGTGGGATTGGGTGACGGGGTCGGTCGAAGACGACGAAGGTTTTCCACCATTGTTGTTGGGACCGAGCTTGTCTTTACTGCTGCTCGTGTCGCCCGTCATGATGTGGAAGAACGAGTCGGTGACTTTGACCGCCAGTGCTTAGCTTGGTCTTGCTCTGAAGAGGTCTAGGAAGCCTGTCAATGTTCTCTGACGAAACCGAAAGCATGACCTTGAGCTTGCAATGAGACGATCCTGGACACAGGCATCCCATCATGGTGGACAGCTTCTGGCCCGCGCGTCGAGATAGAACACAGAGTATGGAAGCTCACGACAGGGTTGATATCGCGTTCGGGCCTGAAAAAGATCGGACAGAGGGTCGTGACAACACGTCGATAAAAATAGACATCATCTGAAACCCGACCGAGCAAGAGCCCAGCGATCGCATTCTGAACGGAGTCAATCCGCACGCACCTACGGGAGCTGAACGCTGCAATCTTGGGCGAAAGTTACGGGCAAAGGCGGCCTCGACGTAAATCCTCGGCTGGCACCTTTTTCGGCAGCGGCCCAACCCAGAGTTCCGACATGCAAATGCCGCAAACACGGATATAGCACACCATTGCAACAATGCAGTACATGCGTCTGGGAGGAACAAGAAAGTGAGAGTGATACATTCGAAAAGGAGCAAGAGAAGAGCGGACGGTGCAAATCAGAAAGGGAGTAGTCGACAAAAGCTGGAAACTGCATGTAACAGGTCATCAGCGGCCAGCCATCGGATACACTCTCGGATACACAGCTAACCCTCGGCCGGTGAGCTGCGTGTACGCACAATCCGAGCATCCTGGGAGTGCAATTCTCGTGATTCTCGTCCGACTTACCGTAAGATGACTGAGGGCCCACTGCTTGTATGGATCATCCTTGGTAGCACGCCCGATAGAACCTGTGAGAGGAGGCATCTCAGGGACATCCGATCGATGGAAGGTACAGAATGTCCCGAGAAAGAGATTCCGTCCAGCGCCTCTCTGGGCGAGTTCCTTTTTCCGGAAACGTCTTCGAGTCCGCGGTAGCGCTTACTCCGATTTGTGTGTGAGAGCGAGGGCCCGGTCACACACATTCCCCCGCAGCTCGCCGAGCTTCCCGACCCCTTCACCACCTCGCCATCCCGTAAACAACAACGACAGAACACCACCGTGCACAACAACAACACCACCGTCCTATCCCATCGATATCTCGCTCACGTCTGAATGTCTGAAAGGAGGTGAGGACGAGATCCTGGGGGTATGCCCTGCGAGCCGTCCGGTTGTTTCCCCCGCCCGTCGGAGAGTTTCATGCCCCGAAATCGCCAACGAACGCTGACAGCTTCTTCACCTTGATCATCAGAGCGATACACCTGCATACGGACATCGAAGATCTCATTAATTCCTGCTAAAACGCATCTGTCTCTCGGCATTCGACTCTGCATCACATCCACGCTTACTCGAAACTTGTCTAAACTTGTCTGAAATCTCACACTCTGCGACATCAACTTCTATCACATCCATCCGACTTTCTGGGCGCCTCCTTGCATTGCGCATCGGCTTACAAAACTCAAAATTGCACTGTGGCGGCATTTCCGATACCGCCGCGGGTGTAGATAGCGCTGGGCGAGAAGATCTTTGCTCCGCGATAGAGAGTTCATCTGTTTTGAGGAGGGATCACAGACCTCACCCTACCGCTTCACTACTTTCGAGCAATCATGGCGGTGAGGAGGACGGTCCACTGAGCCAGCAGAAACTATCGTGGGTCGCTGCTGATGGTTTACGTCACCGTCTCCGCTCTTAGCCCAGGTCAAAGGTCGGATACCTGGCGGTAGGCATGACCTTGGTGGAAGCGACGGTCATCATCATCCTCGAGGCAGTCGTGGCTGCCATCTTCCTTCGATACTACGATGTCATCAACTCGACGGGTCCTCCGCGGGGTGTGCCCGTCTACCTCATTATCTTCATAGGGGCACAGATATTCTTGATCTACATTTCAGCCGATGCGGTATGTCTTCGGCCCGCCTTGGCGGTTGCTCTCTGCGTTTTTTTTCTCATCCTTTGGGTCATGGCTTAGATATGGCATGAAAACACGATACAGATGATATCCGCGGTACTCTTCAACGCCTGCGTCTGCTTCTACTCGATATTTCAGTATAAGCAGATGATCGGGCTCGTGACGCAGTCTGTGATACAGGACGGGATAGTCATGACCGCTGCGGACGAAAACACGTTAAAGGCCACGCTACTTGCGATACCCATCGTCCTCGGGGTCTTCAGTCTCTTGTTCGCGTTCTGCGCTTACAAGATGTACCTTGAGTTTGGGTGGAAGATGTACAAGAAGATCGGCGCGGATCCCAAGATGAGAGGTAATGGATCAAAGGCAGAGGTGCAGTACGTAGGGGAAAATCGACACGATCCCATTGAACCGACCAATCTTTTCCTTTACGATAGACATGTACAGGACGTACCAGATCTTTCTCACGTTCCTCAAGCTCGACATCTTCTTCGTCCTCGGGTTCGGCATCCAGTTCCTGGTGCTGGTGATCCAACCGAGCGACCCCGAGTTCGCAATCACCATTGCTGCCATCCCCATCATGCTGGTCGTGTTCGTGGTGGCCGCTTACGGACTCAAGAGGGAGAACGTGTGGATGATGAGACTCTTCTGCTTGGGACTCTTGGCCGCCGTAGCGTACTTTATCTTCAAGCTGGTCAGGATCCATGTCAGAAAGGAGCAGTATCAGTATACAAAGAACTATCTGACCTTTTTTGGTAAGTTGTAGCCTGTCCTTGAGGGGTCTACCATCTGCTTCTCTGTGCGCACCTCGCTCATCCTGGCCTTTTTTTCCTTTTTTTTTTTTGCAGCATGCCTGAGTCTGGCGGTGGTGATGACGACCTTCGTCATCTCGATCCTCTGCTACCGTAACTTTGGTCAGGGACTCGAGCAACACATCTCCATAACAAGACAGCAACGAAAGTCCGACAGCGGGCTAGATTCGCCTCGGGTGAACACGTCCAACAGGATGTCCGAAGGAGCCTCCGGTTTCGACGATCCTGCGTCCGAGTCGGCGTCTCGCTCACTCTCGTTGTGAGAACGCTGGCGGGGAAGTCTGGACACTGGGCGGTAGAGGTTGGGACTCTAGGGGACGCCTAATGAGCCCTTGGTTTTCTTCTTTTGATGGGGGAGCGATATTCACTATGATAATGATATTCTTTTTTTTTTCTCTCACTCTCCATAACACCCTCATGTCGTTCGTATACGTACTCTACACGGTAGTACTCTACCGTGTAAGTATAGGATACCGTATGCTGAAGTGGGGAGATACCGGTATGTTGGTGCAAGTTGTAACGCGTTGAACCTTTGGGGAGCCAACGGGCGCACAGAGGTTGAAGGTGTTTCTGCGCTGCAGCTGCTGCCCATCGGATCTCGACATTACTCATACAACTCGCCATTTCCTTTCGGGATTCTCAAAGGGGTTGCGCTAGGAAAGAAGGGAGCAGAGAATCGTTACCCGGTCAGTCTCGAACATGGAAAGGGACATCACACTATACAATCGCTGGACTGACTTGCCCTCTACTCCCAGACTGCGCTGTAGCTCGTCGTTGTCCTACACACCGTCACCAGCACCTGACCTTTTGTACTTTTCAACGATGCTCAACAATCTGCTCTCGAGGTTCAAGCGGAAAGGGAGGGGTCCAGGAGGTGGAGCATTCGGAGGCTCGGTCGAGGACCTCAGCTCCAGGAAGGACCAGAGGTTGCAACAATTGGCAGGGGACGTGGGCAAACACAATCCGTCGCAAGGCTCGCCTCCCAGGCAACGGACACTCAGGCGGAGTTCCAGCTTCACCGTCATCCGCAAGAGCGGAGACGGCTTCGTCCTGGAGACGGGAACATCGGGTCACATGGGAGGAGGGGAGGAACAGGATGGCGTTCGAGCCGTCAGAGTGTCACGTAGCTTTGATGCTGCAGATCGATTTCCACTCCCTCCACCACCACCGAGTGCCCGGAAAAAGTGGGCGAAACGGCTCTCAACGTTGCTGCAGGGTCCGCCGGCGAAGTTCGCCCCTGTTTCAACGACGTCAACTTCCACCCATTGTGCCACAGCCGACGTCCCCCATCGTCGGAACGCATTGTCTTGGGACGGAAATGCTAGGTACACGACGTTCGACTCGGATCCGTCAACGCAGACGCGACCTTTGAGGGCTTCGTCGGTGGATTTCTACTCTGGGGGTTCAATTCGGGACCCTCTTCCGGCCGGTCCTCCAACAAGATACAGCAACTCCCATTCGCAGCCCTACGCGACGCAGGAACTCCCACCATTTCGTCGTCGCACCGTCCACTTTCACGATAACCCAAACGCAAACTTAAACTCCCCGTCGGGATCCTCGACCCTCACCCACCAACAACACCACACACCAACTCCTCTGCCACCACCAATCCGTCCTTATCCAACATCAGCTTACGAAGCATACCTCCAACGGCGCGCCCTCCGCTTCCCGACGGGCGACCCATCTGGCCCCTTCGACGCGACGACCCACCATGCACCCATCCCGCTATCGACGCTCGAGGAAGGATCCTCGGTCGTGTCGGGATACACGTCCTCGACCGTCGGGAGCAGCGTCGCGATGTCGGATACGTCGGTCGTGGCGCTCCCGGACCTGAGCGACGAGGAAGGAGAGGAGGAGGAGGAGGACGACGACGACAAGAGCACGGTCAGGGGAGACGACGAGCTGATTCCATCGTTCGACGATATGTACAGGGACATGGTCTCGGACATGGAGATCGATGATATCATCAGGAAGTGGGCTTCGTGATCTCCCCGCCTACCGCGAGTCTCCCGATCTACCGCGGGATACTTGCCACACGTCCCCACCCTCTCTGTCTCCTCGCCACGACCACCGTCACCACCACCAACACCATGCCATGGAGCCATCCGACCACGCGGACCTGGCAAATACAGGGCGACGCAGGACGTCCCCTTCTTTCTCATCAAAAACTTTTTCCTTCCTTTCTCTGTTTGTGTTTGTTTTGTTTACCTGTACACTTTTGTTTTTTCTTTTCCTATAGTACCTTACGTTAGTTACCCCTTCATGTCTCTTCTGTATGCCCTATCTAGTTCTTCTTCTTCATATATTCAGTGGTACAACTTGTGATATGGCGGCGGGTGCACCCGGGGAGGAAGGCGGAGAGAACCTGTCGACAGGTCAGCGTCAGCTGCTCGTCCTGGCAAAGAGCGCCCTGATACCAAACCTGCGCGTCCTCATCCTCGACGAGTCGACCGCTGCAGTGGACGGAGGGGGAGACGTGCGCGTGGGAGATAGATCTCGTCAAGAATCAATTCAAGGGAACGACCGTCATTCTGCATCGCATCGATTGATCTAGCATCGCTGACTTTGACCGCGTGGCTGTGATGGGTGAAGGCAGGCTCCTGGAGATCGGATTTCCGGCGGAGAAGAAGGATGGAGAGTTTTTAGCCACGGTTGAGGCGACGGGCCCGGACGATCAAGAAGATCGCGAGAGAGAAGCGAGAGGATGATATGGCCTCTGCTCTTCCATAGGAACTCTGTCATGCGTCACCTAATTCCCCAGACATAGATAGAGGTGGAATTCAACATCACATCGATCCACTCCTTACCTGAAAGTCTCGTGCCATGTGAAAGCCAAGTCTGGTGATGCCTTCCGCTGGGGTGGCTCGTCTTTTTCGCCATTTTGCTCTTTTTTTCTTTTGACAGAGCTCCACGATAACAGCCTATGACGGCAACCTATCATCCCACGGATCGATACCACGAGGCGGCAGAGGTATTATAAGAGGATCCTTTTTCGACGCTCGGCGACGGAAGTTGCGTCCCTGCCAGTCCCAGCACTGCCACGGAATCTCTGCCTCCTCCTCGTCTAATGAGCTCGATACGTTTCACTTTTTGGCTGTCTAAAGATGAACCTTGGCCCCCAATCAAAATGCCGCCGAAATCCAATAGCGGACCTCCCACAAACGTACGCTACCGTGTCACAACTACGTGTCCCTCATGAGGGCCACCCAATGATATGGGGAGCGGGGGAGGAGGGATCGAGCAGCGTTATTGTTGGACTTGTCCGTGTCCTCCCTCAAATCCCTTGTCTTCCGTCACTTGCCGCTCTCACCCCTTGTTCGTCGTGGTCGTCCACAGGGGGCCAGCCCGTTCCGCAATCTGTTCAGCCAGCTCATCGTATGCCCGCGCTTCACTCCCTCCTCCTACTCGCACGCCAGATAGCTCCTGATACCTCGTCGTCGTACCCCGTCGATTATACCACCCCGACCGCCGGCTCCTATGACATCGCGACTCCTACCTTCACCGCCTTATCCTCCATCTTCGCCACCGCTACCCCCACGCCAGCATTTGTGAATCCCGACAATGTAATTCAGTCCAATCAGCCTCTTACGCTCAACGGGCAGCCTGTCTTTGCCCTCGAAAAGGTGGAGGATCTACTGCTGAGGAGCAGCGCCGCTACATTGCTTTTGGTGCTGCTCGTGGTGTGGGCAACGACATTCAGGAACAAGCGGAGCGCGGTGAGCGTGATGGTGGCAGTGTTTCTGTCCACCGAAGCCGTCGCAGTCATACTGGAACTGCTGCCAAAGGTGAGGGGAGTGCCGATGTGAAAGCGGTCACAACTCGCGGATGGCTCATAGGCCAACCCTCTGCAGATCCTCCTCCTGCCCAACAGCGCCATCCTTTCGGTCGGTCTGGGAGTCGGCTGCTTCATGATCTCGAGCGAAGCCTTCAACTGGGTCCTCTACCTCCGCTTCTCCATCGTGACGCCTTGGAACCCTCGTCTCCGATGGGCGACCCTCACCTGGCTGACCCTCGAATCGCTCATCGTGTTCGTCAACTACGTCTACTGGTTCCAACAAGCCCTCGCGGAAGGCGGCGACACGACGAAAGCCAACCGACTGTACTACTGGGTGTCCATCGTCCAAGCTGTCACTGCGCTATCTCTGTCGAGCCACTTTGTGAAAGCCTACTACCTGCCGCGTCTGAAACTCACGAGATCGGGGACATCTCTGATTCCCGTCTTCCTGAGAAACGGCATCCTCTACCTTCTCCTCGAATCACTCCTCCATCTCGGATTCCTGCTGTCGTCGAACCTCCTCCCCCACCTGAGAACAGGAGCGACCAACCTGCTGACGGCACTCCGCTACGCAGTCTTCCTCCTCTTCGTCCTGGCCCTACGCGCCGAGATGCAGAGATCCCAGCCCGGAAGTCCCAAACCCGTGGACGTGTGCGATCCCGGTCACCACCACCTCCAGCCCGGCAACGGGAACGGCAAGGTCGGCATAGCGATGGTGCGGAAACGAGGGATGAGCGTCAGCAACGACATTGGCCGGGGAACGTTCGACGATTGGAGCATACCGGGCATCGTCGATGATGCCGGAGAGGACGGGGATGTCGCTCCTCTCTACCCACCGCCGCCGCCTCGTGCCGCTACGGGGTTCACGTTGGATAGGAGGTGCTCCTGAATTCGTTCTAACGGTCGCTTTGCACTGCTTCCCCTGGGCGCTGGCGTCAAGGGGGGCGATTTGCTGTATAGAACCATCACGCTTTGAAGCAATATACATATAGGATATGAACAGCACTCGCTCTCACCTCTCAGATCCTACTAGACGAGAGAATATGGGACCAGGAAAGATGTTTGCTAGAAACGTTGGGGCCCGTGGTTTGGCCCGTCTGGCTCGGCAGCCCGAAGTCCCCACCCGTCACGAACAACATGGACGGACGACGGGAAACAGGGATGCCCCCCCAAGTCACTTCACTTCACTCGCAGGGAATGCCCGGATGTTCGGGACTCGGAAGCTCAGACACGAGACGGTCCGTTACCCAGTCGCAGGAAGCTGATTACCTTTTTCGATAGGCTCGTTGAACTTTGAACGGAAACTCCGCCCGCTGAAGTTGCCACCACGAAGGCTGCATCTCCCGCACTCGGATCGTCTGTCTGCGTCATCCCCCCGCCTCTGACATCCAACATGCCAGCGCGACCGTCTGTGGTGCTATGGGTTTGGACCGTAGCGAACTGCTGGACTTGGCTGGTACATGCTTCCTGCAGTTACCTCGACAAGCACCAGTTCGGAACGATCGAGAACATACCTGGCATCGGTCCCCATGCGCAAATAGCCAAGAGAACGACGGCTGCGGATGTTCAGTCTCTCGACGGCTCTGGGTAGGTTCGCCCCTGAATCTCGGAGGCGATTCCATTCGGTTTTACTTCTCACTCACAGAACGATGGGCTTTCAGTAACAACCTGATTGATCCGTCCCTTGACGGCACGAACGGCAATCTCTATATCAGAAAGTCTCCAGCCGCATTTGCTGCACCCACTGGCACACGTAGGGAGCCTTCTCGAGTTTTGAGCAGCTGATGAGCCGCAACGAACTGATCCGATGAATCCGGTTGCTTTGATGCCGCTCGTTAGAACCCAGAATCGCCAATCTGCCCAACGCTCGCCAGGTTTCCCAGCAAGCGCTCAGTCTGAGTCCCTACACCTACAACAACCGTCTCGCGTCCGACTTCTTGCCCTTATGGGGGCTCTTTATACACAGCGATGTCACCGGACCGATACGCAACATCGCCGAACCATTCAACATCGATGTCCCGTCCGGTGATCCCATCCTCGACCCGGCTGGCACGGGAAACGTCATCATTCCCGTCAGCCGAGCGTCTCACATAGGAACGTACATCGAGCCACTCTCGGGACAGGAGGACAGGGTCTACGTGAACGCGATCACGGGGATATTGGATGGCAGCTCGCTGTATGGCATGGGGATAGGACTCGATCCTCGACTGTACACCGGGGGACTGCTCAACTTTACCATGTACGATGTTCTGGGAGAGGCTCCCCCGTTGGACTCGACCGGTCAGTTCCTCTGGCCGCAGTCTGTCGGAAATCTTGTGCCAGTGAGTTATGGGAGTACCTGGCATGTGTTTGCTCCTCGCAGGCTCATCCAATTCTGTCCCTTGCTGTAGCACATGACAGTGACCTACATTCTCCTCTTCCGAGACCACAACCGGAGGGCAAGACTCTACGCAGCCGCGAACCCAACATGGACGGACGAACAACTGTACCAGAAGGCTCGACGATGGGTCATTGCCACCATTCAACGCATCACACTCAACTACTACTATCCGATGCGCCTTGGATCTGCGCCTCCACCTTATGCAGGATACGATCCCACCGTCAACACGGCCATCGATCTCGCTTTCAGCAACGTTGGCCTCCGTTATGGTCACACCGCTTTGAACTCCATGGTCTATCGACTGGATGCCGAAGGTCATCCCATCCCCGAGGGTCATTTGATTCTGGAGGAGAACTTTTTTGCCGCCAATGTCGCGTCCGTTGTCAGTGTGGGCATCGAGCCTATCCTTTACGGATTCGCTACCCAGCCTGAGAATGAGATCGACGGACGGTATGCACCTACGGTCAGGAATCGCTTTCCTATGTATCCTTATCCTGCTCGGTAAGGATCGGCTTTGATCGGCTTCTCTTCAAGTGGACACCCTGTCTAATGCCTCTTGGAATCGCAGATTCGATCTTGCCGCTGTCAGCATACAAAGGTGCGTGCATCTGAGTACCCCTGGAAATAGTTGGCTTTTGTATTGGTTCTAATGCGGGTATTAGAGGAAGAGAGATGGGAATGGCTGATTATAACACGCTTCGGGCAGCCTACAACCTGTCGAGAGTGAACAGCTGGTCTGAGATCACGAACGACACGAAGGTTGCGGATCAGCTGACCTTGCTGTATTCCGGGATGGACAACGTCGACGCCTACGTCGGTAAGGTGTACTGAAAGCAGGGGTCGCCGCAGGAACCGTGTACGTCGCTCATGCCGACTGCTTGACCAGGATCCATCATCGAATCGCACGACGAAGGATCGTCGATCGGCCCGCTTTCGACGGCGATCATCAAGGAGCAACTTCTCCGCGCTCGAGACGGCGATAGATTCTGGTATGAGAATCCAGGTCTCTTCACCGCCGAAGAGCTCACCGAGATCGAAAGCATCAATCTCGGGAGTCTCATCATTGCAAACACCAACATCTCAGTGTTCCCTGCCAATCCGTTCGCGATCGCCGTCCCAGATTACATCCTCGGAGACACAACGCTGGCAACCGCGTCCGCTACTACCGCTTCGGTGGTCGTGCTGGACATGATAAAGTTCTCTTGGATCATATCGGGCTCGGAGATAAAGTTCACGGTCGAAAGCAATTCGGACGGCTGGTTCGCTTTTGGGTTCGGGGCGAACATGTTACCCGCTGACATCTATCTGTTCCGTCACGACACGACGGCGGATGGCAGTTGGATGTGTCAGGACTCGTACAGCAAGGATCTTGCCGTTCCTCAACCTGACTCGAGCTACGGGGGTTCTAGCTCCGTCACAAACTTTGTATCCATCTCGTCCGCCTCGTACAGACACGCCTTCACCTTCACTCGTCTCCTCGATACGAAGGATCCTTTTGACGTAGCAATCACCAAGAGCGACATGGCCATGATCTTTGCGTATGGAAGCTCCAGCTCGCCGAGCTATCACGGAGCCTTGGATCGCGCTCACGCAACCATCAACTTCTACTCTGGATCCGTGTCCGTCTCGGACACCGCTTCCACCATCTTCAACCTGAACATATTCCACGGCGCGACGATGTACCTCGGATTCGCTGTCATATACCCTACAGGGATCTACATCGCTCGATGTTGGAAGGACGGAGGAAACTGGGTGGCCTACCACCAGTTCCTCATGGGAGCCGTGACGACCGAGATCGTGGCAGCCGCCCTCATGGCCCTCATCGGCGGGTTCGGTTCGGGACAGCCCCACACCTACCTCGGCGTCGCCCTGCCGGTCCTGATCGTGGCCGTCACGATCCTCGGTCGCTTCTCGTCTCATCTCGACGGAGCGTTCAGCAAGAAGCATTCGAGGAAACTGAGACTCGCTCACAGGACGTTGGGATATACCGCCTACTCGACGGGCATCGCGCAGGGATATCTGGGCGTCAGGGATATCACGCTGGGGACGGGCGCCGTGTGGTTGAAGTATTTTTACTTTCCGAGCGTCCTTTTCGTTCCACTGTGTCTGGTTCTTCTGGCTTGGCGCAACAATCGCCAAGACGGCGGGAAGAACACGTGCGTCAAGAGCGACACATTGCCAAAATTCGATTGGGACGACGTGCATGACCGTGTCGAGAACGGGTCCAAGTTGATTGTCGTCAATTGCATCGTCTGTAAGTTCGAAAGCGCTCCTCTGGAGTGTGTGTTGTCCATGGTTTCGCTGGACTCTTATGGTTTTCGTCGTGGGTTTTGCAGACGATGTTGGTCTGTTCTTGCTCAAACATCCAGGAGGAGCCCGTGTGATTGCCAACGTCGTGGGTCTCGATGCGACCGCCCATTTTTACGGAAAACCTACGGGAAAAACCGCAAAGGTCGACGCAAAATCCGGAAAGTCCACCAAATCCCTTGTGGACCCACTGGGGGGGACGTATCATCAGCACTCGCGACTCGCAGAATCCCATCTTTCAAAGCTCGCCATCGGCATCCTCTGTGACGATGCGACTCCCCGACAGGAAGGCAAACAAAAGAAGGGTACGGTCCAGGTCTCACACCTGACGAACGTCGAGAAAACGGCCGAAGCCCCGGACATCGAGGCGTCGGGAACCGGCGACGAACTCGGCGCGGATCCAGACGACCCGGTGTCCCGAGCGTTCAAATCCCTCTCCAAAGACCACGTCGACGGCACGACGCTCGACCTGCAACGACCGTCTGCACTGTCCTCACCCAACGCGTTCCGGACCTACCAGCTGGCATCCCGAACCATCGCCTCCTCCCTCCAATCCCTTCGACCCACCCACCGTCTGGTGTTCTCGTTGATGGATCCCGAGGACGAGGTCTTCTTCCTCCCCGGTCAATGCGTCATCCTGCAGCACATCGACGAGGACGGGGAGGTCGTCACGAGGATGTACACGCCGTACAGGTGTAGGAACAGAGGCACGTTGGACCTCTTCGTCAAGTCCATGTTCGGGGGTGCCATGTCTGCCCATCTGAGGGAATGCAAGGCGATAAGGATAAGAGGACCCTTCACCCATGCGGACGCCCTGAACCCGAGACGAAAGAACGGATGTTGGGATGCGGTGGGCATGGTCGCTGGAGGATCAGGTAAGAGTTGAATAAGCACACTGTACAAGACGAAATGGGAACATTTGTGGGACGAAGCAACTCAAAACCTTTCTGCTTTTAAGGACTGACGCCCATGCTCCTCATCATCGACTACCACCTCCGCTACTCGGACCGCGATCCGACGACAGGAGGTCCTTCCACCACCCTCCACCTCCTCAACATCAACCACTCGGACATCGACATGTTCGGGGAGGCCGAACTGACGACCGCCCAAGCAGCTTCGAAGGGTCGTCTGAAGGTAACCCACCTCTGCAGCACCATCACAAACCCCACCCACTACGCCGGTCAGACCGGGCATCTCGATTCGTCGATCCTGAGTTCGACCATGCCGTCCGTCAAACCCTCCTCCAACGTCAACAACAACAACATAAACAACATAAACAACAACGGAAGGACGAGCCAGACAACGACGAACCCGACCGCGACGCTGTCGAAAATCCACTCACTGCATCAAGCGGCGACGGCAGGAACAGGATCACTGACGCCCTCTCGATCCTTGTCCATGAACAGACCGGGGGGAACCAAGAAACGGTCCGCGAGCGTGGACAGGAGGTTGGAGTCATATGGAACGTTGCCGGTTCTTCCGCCGGCTTCGCGGTCGAGCGTGAGCGGGAGGTTGTTGGAGGACCCCGACTCGGTCGGCGGTCATGATGGCGAGACCGCGGAGACGGCCGTGGATACGGTGATCTTCCTGTGTGGACCTGGAGGGTTGCAGGCTGCGACGTTGGAGATGTTGCTGGGGTTGGGTTTCGATCCTCATCAAATTGTAATTCTTTAAAAGTGGGCTTGGAATAATGATTATTTATACATTTCGCATGAAAATAGTGCCATCGGGTTTCGGGTATAAAAAGTGGCTTGCAGTGTCAGGATTGGTTTTGGCCAACATCGGGATGCCCAGAAGGATGGATGCGCTTGCTTCTCGCATGTCTGGTGGGCGAACTTTGTCACAGCCAGGAAGGGATCCACCCTTCCTGGACGAAGGGGACGGATGCTCTCGACTATGGTTCTGTTATAGGCCATGAGCAAAACCCCGAACGTGAACCGGAAGCGTACTCGCTCCGAACGTGAATACGGGGCGCGGAGAATCCACCTTTTCTGGAAATCCTAACTGCGGCTCGGCGCCTTTCCAGCTCTCGCACTGACTGAAGCGCGATCGGCAAGCACGCCGACCTTGCTAGTCCGCCGTCGATTCGTCCCCATCCGCCCTAGCTCGGATAAGGGAGGGTCCCACCGTTGGGCAGTCGCGTCCCATCGCTCGTCCGTCAGATCCACAACGAGGGGCCGTGACGGGCCAGGCAAGGAAAGCCTGGGTCTGGAGCGCGGAGGATCAGGGGAGACCTCGACCTTGTTTCGCTTGCGTTTGCGAGCGAGTTCTTCGAGGGTCGCGCCTTGCGTCTTCCGCCGTTTGGGCGCCACGGGCGTGATTGACGGGCCGACGGCAGGTGAGAGGGACGGGGATCGGGATGGCGGGGAGTCGAGGACGATGGTTGTCGAGGACGAGGGCGGTGGGTTCGATGGTCGTTTCGTCGGTCCAAGCGTTCTACGATTGTATGAATTCGGTCGAGGCGATGTGGGGGCGGACCTTTCATCCTTGATCAAAAAAGGTTCCCGCGGAGTGATTGGAGGCCGATGCAAGGTTGGAGCGGACTCAACCTTCAGGGTGCTGGCACTCCGACTATCCTCTCGAAGACGCTCACCTTCGAGGAGAGATAGCTTTTCTTTCCGCAGATTGGCGATAGCGAGTTCATGAACCTTATCGCGTTCGACCAACTCGGCAAAGCTGTGCGCACGGTCCTGTCGGGCCACGACGAGTTCCGCTTCGAGAGTCTCAGCCGTTATCTCATGTTAGCCAGCATGCCCTCCGAATTCCGCGCTTCCACCTCCAGCGCTTCTATCGTATGCTCCAGATCCCGGTTTCGAACCTGGGCGTCGAGAATCTCTTGATTACGACGAGTGAGCTCGTCATAGTCCTCGCTACGGATTTCAGCCTTGAACTTCGACTCCACCCGGAGATCGTACTGCTGCTGCTCGAGCCCTTCCATCGTCTTCTCCAGCCGGGAGATCCGGTTGGCGCTGACCTGAAGTCCCTGGCACGCCTTCTCTAGGAAGCCGCTCACTTGCATAGACTGAGTCTCGAGGGTCTGCACCGTCTTTTGTAGCTCCCGTGTCCGCTTCGTAGACATGCGAAGTTCCTTCTTAGTGGTCGCGAGCGTCTTCTGCAACTCCTCCCGCCGATCCCCAGATTTGGAAAGTTCGAGCGCGCAGTCCGTCAGAGCGTCCTTCAGTCGACGTACGTCGTCATCGTGCGTCTGGACCGTCTTTTCCAGCTCTTGCCTCCTGGTCACGGAGAAGTGAAGTTCCCGACTGCGGACCGCCAGAGAGCTGCGCAGTTCACGTGCTTGGTCCGTGCGAGTCTGGACGTCCTTCTCGAGCGCTTGCACCCGCGTCGCAGCGACATTGTGGGCGGCGATGGCCTCCGGTCTTGGCTCCCACGACCGCCGAGATTTCTTGTCGGAGAGCCTGCTCCGTCTTGTCACGTACTTGACGGGCCTGTTTGTGAACCTTCGCGGCGTTTTGACCTTTGGCGGCCAGGTCCGCGATGTTCGCCCCGAGAATCACTTGCTGCTTCTGGAACTCGTCGATCATCTCCTGCAGATTCTGCTGACGAGTGGACCCACCCTGATTTCCCTCAGTGTCCAGGCGTGCCAGCTCGTCCAGAGCGATCTTGAGCTCACGTTTGACGAAATCGAGTTTGCGTGAGGCCTCCGTGGCGTTCGAGTCATCAACACCCTTTTCCGTGTCCCTTCGCACGAGTTCGTCGGTAGCGATCTTGAGTTCACGTCGGACAGCATCGACCTCTTTCCGAGAAGCGTCCGCGGTCTCGGCGTGCTCCTCGAGGGCCCGCTGATGTTTCAATTCAAGCTCCGCGAACGCCCGCTTCTCCTTGAGCATCAAGAGCTGGTACGCCTGGTCGAGTTCCGAGATGGCCTTCTTGGCGGCCACTCCCGCCCGCTCCCACTTGTCACGTTCGAGCGCTCGCTCGGACTGATCCTTCCGCAGGGCATCCTGGGGCAGGTCCAGTTCCCTTCGCAGAGCGCTCTCCCTCGCCCGGTGCTCCGTCTCTGCGTCCTCGGACTGAGCGTGTCGTTCCTCCAGCTCCGTGCGGAGGGCGTCCTCGTTGTCCAACGCGCGGGAAAGTTTCTCCTGCAGAGACTGAGCGGCTGCCTTCTTCGCCTTCAGCTGCTCCTGCACCTCCCTGTGCTCGGCGGTCAGACTCTGCAGCGACTTGGTGAGAGTCTGGTTCTTGAGCGTCCCGTTGTACAGCTCTCGAGCGACCCCATCGCGTGACCTGACGAGCGTCTCGACCTTGTCGTGCGCGGCCTTCAGATCCGTGCGCAACTGCTCTGCCGCGCGCTCGACGGGTCTCGGTGCGGTCGTCGGGATCGCGACGATCGGTTGTGACGAAGCCGTCCGAATGCGGAATTGCTGAAACTGCTGGGCGAGCGCAGTGTTCTCCCTCGTCAGTCGCGACACTTCATGGTACAGCTGCCCGTTCCTGGTGGACTCCAGAGCCGCTGCCTGAACATGCGATCCCTCCGTCTGCGTGTGTCTGTCGTTGGGGGGTTGGTGCCTCTGATCCGCGATCGTGGCCCGCAAGGCCAGGTGCTCTTCGAGCAGAGAGTTATATCGACCTTCGGATCCGGTGAGACGCTTCTGGAGCTCGAAAAGCTGGGATTGGAGACTCGCGGGATCGGAAGCTTCTGGAGGTACGGACGGTAGCTACGCACGTGCCGGAAGAGGTGAGAGCAGTCAGCGACCCGATGTGCGGACAGCTCAAGATTGCGACAAACGGTACCCTACATCGCTTTCCCGAGGAGAAGCAAGGGAACTGGAGTGCCGACGCTCAGTGCTAGCAATGTTGCAAGGTCGGGCGCCTTGCGAATCGACGGACGAAGGCTAGGGAGATTGCGTGCAAGTGCAAGTGAGTTTCTAGAGATTCTCTTGGTTTGGGGGTTTTTCCAAAAGCGACCGAACATTGTCGGTCATCATGAGTGGCGGAGCAGCCGAGGTCGAGCCGTCAGACTGGTTGTGCCCTTGACCAAAGGACCAGCCAGCGGGGGAGGAGGCCATCTGACTCGCTTGGAGGCAGGGAGCCACGTCCACGTCGAACAAGGAGAGGAGGAGGAAGGGCGGATGAGGTACGTGTTCCTTGGTACGGCGAAGCCTATCGGTATCGGTGCAACGCAGAGACCGAGATCTAGTATATATTGATGTTTCAAGCTACACACACACACACACACGCACAGGTATCTCTCTTCCTGAATTACGCCAAGACAGTTGCGTTTGCATGGCGCGGGGTGATGAACGCAGCCCATTCCATTCCACCTTGAGCGTGTGCTTGTTGTTTAAGGG
>JADGJA010000097.1:0-43182 GCA_027596035.1 Thoreauomyces humboldtii
CCCCCCCCCAGTGCGCCAAACCTCCTCGAGTCCACCACCTACGAAGAGTAGACGACTCTCTGCTGACTCCCAACCCAACGGCACACCGGCAGTAAGGGCCCTTCAGCAATGAGCGGCATCGATCAGGACTTTGGGTTTCTGGAGGTAAGCACGACCTCCCGCTTTCCGCACGGGCCGATGGCTGTTATTGGGAACTCACGAACGTTCCTTCCCGCACCGACGTTAGTTCCAGGACACGCAAGCTTCGCAGTATGACTATGAGAGTTTTACGGCTCCTTCGCAGACCCAAAACAAAGACCTTAATGACGAGCTTTCGCTTGCGTCACTGACGCTCAATTCGCAACCCTCGCAATTAACTCAACCGGGATCCTCAGGAATTCCCACCGGACTGCCTCGCAAAGCTTCCATTGGAGACAATGGTTATGATGCTCATTTTGTCGAGCATCATCATCCCGCCGGTTTTGACGGGGACGGGCTCGACGACGGAATTGACGATCAGATCAGAGATCTCCCTGCGCATGCTTGCAAGTGAGTTCGGCGGACCAACTAGACACATTGCTGAGCAAACTCCTCAAACTTCATGTCCCAGATACTGCGGAATCCATAATCCCTCGTCTGTCGTTGAATGCCTTGCTTGCAACAAGTGGTTCTGCAACGCCCGATTGTCTTCTACCCGCGGCTCTCACATCATACAGCATCTCGTGCGCGCCAGACACAAGGATGTCCGACTTCACCCAGAGTCCCCACTTGGCGAGACAATTCTAGAGTGCTACAATTGTGGTGTGAGAAATGTCTTCAACCTTGGATTCATTCCAGCGAAGTCGGATACGGTTGTCGTGCTTCTTTGCCGGTATGGGCTGCTTATATACCGAGAGCCCTGTCTCGGATTTGTAGCTTATTTTGCCGATTTTCAGTACCTGTTCCAATCCGATGGGTCAGAAGGATGTCAGCTGGGATCTGAGCCAATGGCTACCGCTGATCGAGGATCGAAGCTTCTTGTCGTGGTTGGTGAAGATTCCTTCCGATCACGAGCAGCTTCGCGCCAGGCATATCGTGCCTTCTCAGATTGCTGCTCTGGAGGATCGCTGGATGGAGGATGCCACCGCCACGGTGGATGACCTTAACAAGCCCGGCGTCGATGACGAACCAGAATGTGTGCGCCTTGCATACGATGATGCCTATCACTATCAGAACATTTTTGGACCACTGATGAAAATGGAGGCGGACTACGACAAAAAAATGAAAGAATCCCAGACTCAGGACGAAGTGGTCGTTCGATGGGATCAAGGGTTGAACAAGAAGCGGCTCGCGTGTTTTGTCCTTCCAAAGCTGGAGCTGGGTGATGTACGTCTCGCTGTGGGAGACGAGTTACAGCTTTGTTACAAAGGGGAGCTTCTCAAAGGCAATTGGGAGGGCCGGGGGCACGTTATCAAGATTCCCAATAGTAAGTCAACATTCACTGAACCCTTTCTTCTTTAACCAGCTTACCGATGATTTCTCACGATAATTTTTCTAGGCTTATCTGACGAAGTCATCCTTGAGCTCAAGAAGGATGACCGAACGCCAACGCACTGCTCACACAATTTCACCGTCGATTTCGTCTGGAAGGCCACTTCCTTCGATCGCATGCAAGCAGCTATGAAGACGTTTGCGGTTGACCAGAATTCGGTCAGCGCTTACATCTACCATCGTTTGCTCGGTCACGATGTCGAACCGCAAACTCTCAAAATCAATATGCCAAAGCGTTTCACTGCCCCGAATCTACCGGATCTCAACCATTCGCAAGTCTTCGCTGTGAAAAGTGTGCTTCAGAAGCCTTTGAGCTTAATCCAAGGTCCTCCAGGTACTGGAAAGACCGTTACATCGGCTACCATCGTCTACCATCTTGCCAAGATGAACGCTGGCCAAGTTCTGGTCTGTGCGCCTAGTAACGTTGCCGTCGATCAGCTTACCGAGAAAATTCATCAAACCGGCCTCAAGGTGGTGCGCATCACTGCTAAAAGTCGCGAGGCCCTGGAGTCACCTGTTTCGTTCTTAACACTACATGATCAAGTGATCAACAACGACACCGACATGGAGTTGCAGAAATACGTTAAGCTTAAACGCGAGCTTGGAGAACTGGCTTCAGCGGACGAAAAGCGCTACCGGTCTTTGAAAAGAAATGCCGAGCGCGAGATCATCCAGAACGCCGACGTCGTTTGTTGCACATGTGTCGGAGCCGGCGATCCTCGCCTCCAGAAGTACGACTTTCGTACTGTTCTGATTGACGAGGCGACGCAGGCAGCCGAGCCCGAGTGCTTGATCCCGCTTGTGATGGGCGCAAAGCAAGTTGTCTTCGTCGGCGACCATAAGCAGCTCGGACCGGTCATTCTGAATAAGAAGGCTGCTAAAGCAGGACTGTCACAGTCGCTCTTCGAACGACTGGTCATGCTCAATGTGCGACCCATTCGTCTGCAAGTGCAATACCGTATGCATCCTTGCCTCTCTGAGTTCCCATCCAATATGTTCTACGAGGGATCCTTGCAGAACGGTGTTACCGTACAGGAACGTCTCCGAAAGGACGTTGTTTTCCCCTGGCCTATCCCGGAAACTCCAATGTTTTTCCATTGCTCTTATGGTCAGGAAGAGCTATCGTCCTCTGGCACCTCTTACCTCAACCGAACGGAAGCCACCAACTGTGAGAAAGTCGTTACTCGCTTCCTCAAAGCGGGTGTGAAGCCATCGCAGATCGGCATTGTTACACCTTACGAAGGGCAGCGTTCGTACATCGTTAGTCACATGCAAATGGCAGGAGCTCTGAAGAAAGAGCTCTACAAAGAGATTGAGGTTGCCAGGTAAATGCCGAGTGCTGTCCTAATGCGTTCTTTTAATCGGCATCTGATTCTTTTTCGCTTTTGCAGTGTTGACGCTTTCCAGGGACGTGAAAAGGACTACATTATTCTCACCTGCGTCCGTTCAAACGACCACTCTGGCATTGGTTTCACGAGTGACCCGCGCCGTCTTAACGTTGCCCTGACACGTGCCAAGTATGGGATCGTTATTCTCGGAAACCCGAAGGTTCTTTCGCAAAATGGTTTGTGGTACCAGCTGCTTATGCAGTTCAAGGAGCGCAACTGCCTCGTGGAAGGTCCTCTCAGCAACATGAAGCGTTCCATGATTCAATTGATCAAGCCCCGACCGAAGAAAGAAAAGATGAATCAACGATATGCGGTCGGTGCACAGGAACACTTTGCCAAAGCTCCTAGGATGAATGACAGTAAGGGTTATATGCTCCTCAAACTGTGTCACACATAAAGCTGAACGTCGTTTTTGTGCAGCCCGAGGAAATAGCCGAAACGCGAACCCATACTACGACCCTCTGTCGGCAGTGGATGCCGCTCACGTTTTCTCGCAATCTCAGTTTACCATGCCGATGCCTGGTCCATTCTCCGAGGATGGTGCCTCACTTCACTCTCAAGGCACTTTCTCGCAAGCGGATTCGCAAGGCCCATTCACGCAGGGCAGCGCTGCCGGCCCGTCCCAGAACGGTTTCCCATCGACACCCTTCTCAGCATCATTTTCGCAGAGTGACCGCATCTCGATGAGCCAGGACCTCTTCATGGATGATTACAAGAGCCAAGTCGACTACATGAGTCAGGAGTACTCCATGAAGAGCCAGACCGACTATGCAAGCCAAGGGTTTACACCTTACTGAACCTTTCAGCTGGACCAGATCTGTCGTTGCTCTCTACCCCACCTGGACTTGGTCCTGACGTGCGTTGGTTTCGTGCGTCTCACGAGCGACTGGATCCGGTTTCGTTCGACGCGATCGCCTGTTACAACGGGCCCTGCGCTGCTCCCGTCCACGCGGGTTGACGACTCGCAGGTCGCAATCTACCTTCTCATGGCTGAGCACCTCTTCCTCGATCTTGCTAGCGTCTCGGATAACCTTCGCCTGCCGAAGCTCAATGTACCGCCGCCTAAAAAAGCTGGGTTTGACTTCCACCTGCCGGTTTGCACGCGCTCCCCAATGCTACGGCTGGGCCACTATCCTACTTTCTTCGACGATCGCGAACCCGCTCGACTTTCGATGTGCAGTGGTCTTTCATTTTCCCTCGCGAACCACCCACTTTTTGTTGAATAACAAAGTTTCCGCATTTGCTTCTCTTTATTGATCGCACGTGTACGTGTCGGATATTGGTGCGAACAGTTCGCGAGTTCAGCACCGTCCGGTCAGCCTGGCCCCTTCAGTGAGCATCTCCGTTTGTTCCAGGGGAGTTGGCATGTATAAGACCAGGACGGTCTGTGTTCCAGCGGCCCAGCTCCCAACCGCAAAGTTATCGAGATAATCCTTTTATCGGCGAAGGGTAGATTCGTGGGAAAATCGGTTAAAGTGCAGGTGTGCTATTTGTAGATGATGGGAGATGGAAGCTCAAGATCAAGAGAACTCCCACGTAGATCCAACAGCCACTCGGTCCCACTCGAACCACCTACACTTCAGTTGTTGGCTTGGAGGGACATCTGAGGAACCACCTAGCCAGGGGCTTGCATACGATGGCGTTCTGACCGAGATGGCACTGGTACTGCACCAGCCGTGATACGTTGCAACCCAAGGCCACATCCTTTTCAGACAGGATCGGAACGACGAAAGGAGCGACCTTGGTGTCGTTTGAGTGAGTGCTCATTTCGCGTCGGTCCTGTCGTTGTGTTCCTGGGAACGTTTGAGGCTTGAGTCTAGCCCCTAGCCTTGCGCAGCAACCAGACAGATCGGAAATGAACCTGCACAGCCTCTGGGAAGTGAGTGAGGGGAGTGAGGGACGTTTATTCCCCGTTTGCTCTCTGCTCTGATACTCCGGTGATATTAGATCCTTTCTTCCCAAACTCCCATTTCGTCAGGCTTTGTCTGGCAAGGAATCGTTCAGGGAAAGTCTCGATCCATCGCCTTCCCAGTCCGTTGTGCCATCCTTCATCTCAGGGCCTCCCTCAAGTGTGTTCCCGACGTTGCCTCCGGAAATCGTGAGCTTCGACCCTCTCCCCATGTCAGATCTTTATTGTTCCTTACTCATACCTATACCTGCTTCTCTTCATTCCCAGACACCTATGACGACCGATAAACCGTCTCAGCCCGCGGATTCCGCTGTCGTGAGTACATCCGACGACCCAAAGAATGCTGCAACTCCTGATCAGGCAGGTCTCGCTGACCTTAGCCAGACGGGAGACGACCAGGAGGTCACATGGACGCATGAACATGACGCGCCAGGTAGCGCTTTTTGTGATTGGATGCGGATATCTTCGAAGCTAATTCTCATAGAGGTTCTCCTACAGTTCCACCGGAAGAGCAGACGTTTACGCTCAGAGTCCAAATGCCCAATAAGCTGCCCGAGATCAAGGTCACGGTGCAAGCTCGCACAACCATTCAGGACATCCGTCAAGTGGTCTTCGACACGCCAGAAGTAAATGGATATACGTGCTTCTACTTCACATTCGAGGAAAAGCGAATCAACGAATTCACCGAGCTCGGCAACATTGAAGGGTTTACTCCCGACTCGGTGCTTGTCTTCGAGGAAGGTAATTAAGACGTCCCGGAGAAGATGTGTTCGAAATGGCAACATAATCTCATTCGTTGTATGCTCAGACGCTTACAACGACCGTGAACTTCGTGTCCACCTCACCCGATTCCGCGAGATCATGACCAACTTCGGCAACCAGCTGTCGAGTTATGCTTTTGGTGTAGAGCACAGCGTTTCGTACCTGAGCCTCGTGGACAGTGGTGCGTACAACACTGCGTAGCTGCCTCGATGCCGTACTGATGATATTGTTGTTCTTAGGCGAGCTTGGCAGCGAGGATGCCAAGGGAAAGCGCAAGACGAAAGGACCAGCTGGCGCGGAAGGATTACGCGCCTTTGAGACCTACGACTTTGAATGTCGTGGCGCTTCTTTGCTCTCCGATTACGTGCCTGCAGCGGCTGTCGATTCCGATAGGCAGAAGTGCTTGAAGTCTCTTGCCATTTCGTCCTGGAACCCGCCACCCCCCTCGAACCGAGCGGAAGGCGACCTGATGTACCTTCGCGTTGAGACCCTGGAGGGAGAGCGCTTCCATATCACCTGCAGCGTGTCTGGGTTTTTCGTCAATTCTAGCACGGACGATACCTTTGGACCAGAGCCGCGCACCTCTAAACCGTGCCACGAGCACAATCTGCCTACCTGTCTTTCCAAGGCAAGTCCGCTTTTCTCCAAGGCGTACGCACGTCAGGTACAGAAAGTGCAGCACCGCAGCCCCTTGGAATACATGAGCACTGCCTCTGGTGCGTACCCCTGGGCCGTACGTGCCCGCTCTCACACGCCGGACGAAAGCCGCACTCTTGATTCCGTCCTCGTTGCCACGGACATGGCCGATGGGTTCGGCAGTCTTGATTGGAACGAGGAGTTCCAAGCTAGCCGCGAGTTGCCATCTGGCACGCCTCAGGAAAGTGTGACTCGGGACTCGGCACTCTACCGCATACACACCGACTTTGTTGAAGCTGCAACTCGCGGGGCGATTGCCGTCCTCAACGGCAATGCCCTTCCCATCAACCCTCAGGAAGCACCCGCCACGCAGATGTACCTCCACAACAACATTTTCTTCTCCATCGGTTACGACAATCGGGAGGCCTTTGAGCACCTTGGCGGCGAAGCTGCTGCGCACGTAGCTGTATCCAAGGACGTTGATGGTGTCCGAACTCTCTCCAATCTAAGCATTCCCGATCTTTACACCCTGGGGACAGTCATCATCGACTATATGGGCCAACGAGTTATAGCTCAGACCGTTATTCCCGGCATTCTTCGTCCTCGAGAAGAAGGAGAAACTCTCGTTAGGTACGGAAGTGTTGATCTCGGAAAGGAGATCTCGTCGGACCCCAAGTTTCACGTTCTGGCCGGCGAGGTCGCGAAGGCTCTCCACCTCGCCGAGCACACTGTCGTTGCCGGGAACGGCGATCAGCATAAGCTCTTCACAAGTATCGAAACCAAGGGAATCCTCGGATACGATGACCGCAGGTACTTCCTAGATCTCTACCGCCTCACCCCGATTGATGCCGAGTTCTTGGACGAGATCGCGGGAGATACCCCCGAGAGCGAGACAGCGTATCCTCACAAATTAACGCTTCTGCGCCCCGAGCTCATGGATAGCTTCTTCGAATATAAGCTTCGTAGGGCTCTTGAGAGCGAGCAGAAGAAGAAAGACGCAGCGGCGTCGAAGATCAACTCCCCGGCGGACAAGGTTGAAGCATCGGAGGAGGAACAAATGGACGAAGGCAAGACGAAAGGCGTTGACAATGCCTCCACGGCTGCTGCGACGACCGAGGCGAAGCCGGCAACGGATACCGCGCCTGCTGTGGATGGTCCTGCTGAGATTTCTATTGAAAAGCTTGCTGAGCAAATCACGTGGAACCCGGATTCTCTGACAACCGTTGTCCAAGCCGACTCGCCCGAGGTTACAGGCAATTATGAAGCCCAGGTTCGGGAAGCGTCAGTCTTCCTTCGCACCGATGGCCTTACCCGTCTAGTCAACGAATGCTTGTACCAACAGCCACCAGTCGACTCCGAGACACTTGTTCGTCGTTTCCACGGTCGCGGCATCAACATGCGCTACCTTGCACGTGCAATGCAGATCACCAAGGATTTAGTCTCGTCTGCGGAAACAAAGGACGCGCAAGGTCAGGCCAACTACTTTTTGGGACTTTGCGTTTCCGAAATGGTTGCACGAGGAGCAAAGCATGTTATCAGAAATTTGTTGAAGGACACCCCGACATACAGGATGAAGGACGCCGTCGCACGTTTCCTGAGCTGCCTGTTTGCTGAGGGTGACGACGTTGCTTTCGAAAGTGATGTCTCTTTCTGCTCACGCATTAAGCCCTCCAAGGACCTCCCTTTTGCCTCACTGACGCCAAAGGGCGTACGGGCCGAAGTTTGCAAGGAGGTCGCGAAACGCTTCCGGCACACTCTCGAAGACGGTTTCTGGACAGTGCGGCCCATTCCCGTACTTCGGGCAATCTGTCTGAAGGTCGGTCTGCAAATTCAAGCTCTGGACTACTTTGTCGTCTCTGCCCCGGCCGACTCATCCAATAACATTACATCATCATCCGCGGCCCCTCGTTTCTTGCCGATTCACATCGTCGCTCATTATCCCATCACCAAACACCACGACCCACGTGCTACGTTCGCAGAGGAAACACTTGACATGGCTCACCGTGCCACCACACAGCATCCTTCCGTTTCCCTGGACCTATTCTCAGAAGCCTGCAGCGTCTACGAGCAGACCTACGGTCCCGTCCACCCTGCTACCGCCCGCGCACATACTCAGTTCGCTCTTCACCTCCACCAACGGGACGATCTTCCCCGTGCGATTGACGCTCAGCGCCGGGCGCTCGTCGTCGGAGAACGCACCCTCGGCCTTGACAACGAGGAGGTTCTCGGTTGGTATATGAACCTGGCGTACTTTGAGTACGTTCTTAGCGCTCGTGCGTACGTTGAAAGCGTCGGCGACCGAGAGTCTGAGGTTGGTGCCAAGGTCGACGGAGAGAAGCGTATCCGGGATCTTGCCATTGGACGATGCTTGGCCATGATGAAGCACGCTACTCGCTATTGGGAAAAGGTCTGCGGAGGCGAGCGTAATCTGGAAGGCGCAAGCACTGATGTAAGGACTCCTTTGTTTTGGTTGCTTACTCTTCATCCCACTTACGCTCGCCGACAATGTGCTACTTAGGTCAACATATCTACCATGCTCGGCGAAACTTCTCAGTTCGCTCTTGCGCAACAGTTCCTCGACCGAGCTCTTGCTACCCAGGTTCACCTTGTTGGACCTCACCACGCGCTTACTACTAGCACCCACGAGCACCTGATGAAGGTGCACCTGCAGCAAGGGGACTTCCATGCCGCTGCTCTCGCTCAGAAGTATGTTTGCGCCACTCTCCGGAAACGGTTGGGCGACACGGACGAGCGTGTGCGACAGAACGAAGCCATCTTGAATGGGATCACGGAACGAGCCGTGGCCATCGAGATGGCCAAGCAGCGGGAAAAGGAGGCGGCAAAATCCAGCGGCAAGAAGGCGAAGGCCGGTGGGAAGGTGCACAAGAAGAAGGAGGTTGCCATAGAAGACTTGGTGGCTTTCATCGATGGACAAGCTCCCAGTGCAGCGAGCTCGAGTTCAAACAAGTCCAAGGGTCAAAAATCCCGGTCTAAGAAATAGAGAAATCCCACACCCCTATAGACTACTACCTCCCCATATCAATCATTAAGCAAGTTCACACGTGCCCGACCACTTCGTCCAGCTCCCCGACCAGCTACAGGTAGCTTTTCAGGTGTACTGTACATGCCATGCACATGGCAGCACCGCCTTTGGATCCATGAGCTGAAGTCTTGCAAAGCTTGGAAAGTTACTCAGCAATCTAGGGACGTTTCCATTGGAAAGACTCGTGTGGCCTTTCGGGTTCTCGCGGGACGAGTACGTGGGTATGCGCCAACGCCTGTTGTATTGGCTTCCACACCGGTTCCATATCCGATCCAAGAATGGCAACACTTCAATGCAAACAAACGCGACGTGCGTGCTGTTAGGAAACGTCCATAGGACTCCTGTCGCTATTATGACCGGTTATTGTGCGGTCCAATTGTAAAGCATGTTTTGGTGCGGTTATCCGCTCTCCCATCAAATCCATGACGAGATCTTGAAGCTCATAACTCTTGTCCATGCACACCTGAAGGGTTTTGCTATACGCGTTCGCTATCTGCGGATCTCTTTAGAAAGATAGAGCTGTGCAGGGTGGACATGATATCCCGCACGCACCTCTCGCATTGCATCCCTCTGAGCTCTGAGCTGTGCTGTTTCCCTTCGTCGTTCCGAGTCCGCAAATATCTAGGGTCAACTGGTGAGGCGCCTGAACATCATCCCACCCCCAAGATCCGTTTTCTTGAACATCGGTTTTTCTCGTA
This sequence comes from Thoreauomyces humboldtii, assembly GCA_027596035.1. Taxonomy (NCBI): domain Eukaryota; kingdom Fungi; phylum Chytridiomycota; class Chytridiomycetes; order Spizellomycetales; family Powellomycetaceae; genus Thoreauomyces; species Thoreauomyces humboldtii. The sequence continues at coordinate 9,946 of JADGJA010000097.1, forward strand.
CCGTTGCAAGCTGCGGGAGTGCCTCGTCTAGGAAGACACAGTCTTCCTTCAGTTTTTCAACAGCGTCGGCCAATTTTGCAGACCCAGCACGTAGAGCTGGCGGCACGTGCGATGAGGCATCGGCGGTCACAACGCCCGTGCTGGACGCCCCGGCGACGCTTGCTACCGCGGGAGGGGCCAAGCGAAGTTGGCTTACAAGGGCATGAGCGTTGGCCAGGAGCTCGTCAATTTGGGAAAGCGTAGTGATGCACCGGGCGAGGCATTCGGAGGGGAGATCGACGGAGGTAGTTGTCATAGCGGCCGCTCGTAACGTCCGCGAGGGTTGAGTATGCGCAGAATGAAGACAGCAAGGTGCAAAGAGACGCAAGTCACTTGACGATGGCGTCAGGAAGATCCGATGGTGTACGATGTTTACGGAGAAACGACTGCGTGATGTCGAGATGAGGAGTGGAGTTGGATCTGGGAATGCAAGGAGGGGCCAAAGATTTGTTCTTGAGGTTGTGCCTCTTCCTTCTGTGCAACGATCGAAAAATCAAAAAAGGGGTGAAAGTGAGCTAACACCAACCAGCGCACTGAGCGCACAGAGTTTGCGGTCGCCGGCAAGGTTTCCGGATTTGCAGCCAACGAGGGCGGCGGGCGTTTCCGCTATATATTTCGCTGGTCTTCAAACTGCTCCGCCCAACTGATGTATAAACCTTCCTCATAACATCCACCGTCTTCTAACTCGTTTGTGTGAAATATATCCTTCTCGATCATGTTCTGGAACTCTCGGAACACCCGACTGACGGAGCTTGTCAGTGAGTGCCTTCACCTCCGACTTTGCGAGTCCTTTCACCGCTTTTAATCGCCTCGCCCACAGCCCTCGCGACCACCTCCGGCCAGGATGATGTAGACTGGACCACGGTGTTCCAAGCCGGTAACGTTCCGCTTTCCGAATTGTTTCCGGAAGTTGCCGGCTGATAGGTGGTTTCCTCCTTAGCCGCACTCGTGCACGATCCTACCAAAGGAGATAGCAATCAATTCGAAGCCGTCCGCGCTCTTAAGAAAAGCTTGAAGAACAAAAACCCAACTGTCCAGCGCAACGCTCTCATCTGTCTTGACGCTTTCTTCCGAAACTGTAAATACCTTGTCAGACCGCGGTGACAGAGGAAGCGAGACTGATCGTCTCTTTTGGGTGCATACACAGGTGGAAAGACATTCCAAAACGTATTTTTGTCCTACGCGAACATGAAGTCGTTCAAGCAGATCGTCAGCAGCACGGTAGGTTTGTCCTCTTGCTTCCGCTTCCCCCAACGGAAAGTGTCGACTCTAGCTGATAGTATATGGATCTTTATCAATGTAGAGCTTCGCCGATGCCAATCGCTTCGAAGCCGGGACGATCGTGGCTGCATGGGAGGCAACCGGTCACCATCTCATGGAGCGCTCCTCAACTGGTCCTCTGGCGCAAACACGCGGCCCAATGCTCGACTATAACAGCCGCGAAAGAATCCGCGAACTTTTGATTTACTTCAGACACTTAGGCTACTGTCCTCCAGAGGTCCGTCCGCGCTTTGCCAGGTCTTTGGATGCCTCCAGGCAGAGCACATACCCATCATATCCATCTGTGTATGGGACACCTCTCGCGTCCCGGTCCGTTACATCCGTACCGTGGCTTGTCAGTCAACCCAACATGTCTTTGAACACGCTACACCGTTCCGATACGCTCCAGAGACTTGAGTTCACCTCACCGGCCGCGGCCAAAAGGTGGCTGGAGAGGGATCTTGTGCTAGCGGAAGGCAATCTGCAAATCTACGACGATGCCATCAAGCACGCGCCCGTGGATGAGAACGTGAGGTACAATGAGATCGTTCAGGAGTTTAGGACAAAGGCTCTTGAGACGCGGACTCGCGTTCAGGGCTTCTGTTCGCAAGTTCAGGACCCCGACATCCTCGGTGAGTGAACCAGTTCGTCTGATCGGCTAGTCAAGGTGTTCTGATCGCTGTCCCTTCCCTCATCCAGTCAAGCTCGTACGTATCAACGAGCGCATTCGGAGCTGCGAAGAACAGTACGAAAACCGTTTGTTCGGCCCAGATGAAAAAAGTCGGCAGGACAGGAAACCTCTCATCTCGTTCGCGCCGGACGCGGATGTGTCTGATAACGGGCAGCGACTCCCCACCGTGTCGCGTAGGCCGGTCATTGTGGACGAAGCTCCTGGACCGTCCGGAAGTGGCTCCGTAGCTAGCCTGCTTCCGCAAAGACCATGGTGAAGTATGGTAAAGTGGTACACAAGGAAGGTGTGTAATGTATGCCTGGACTTCGACTGATTCTGGACTTTCTCGATAGGCTAAGCGTGTCGAACCTCTGTAACCAAGTCCAATGGCGTAGCGTGGACCGTTTTGACTTGGCGTATTCCCACGTGCTGCGAGCCTGGAGCTCGCAAGTATCCCCGAGTATCATCGAAATAATTAATAGATATGATTCAATAGGACGGGGAGGATGATACCTGAGGGATCTACTCTTCCTCGTTTGACGCGCGTCTGACGCAGCGGTCAAGAGTCCGATATTTCGGACGATGCAAGTGCAACATCCAACTGCTGCGCAACGATCACAAAATACAGATAGGATTGTAACGTGCTGCTGAGGCCAAGTGACAAGAAGAGAGGCCGTTTAAGAAGGCTCGTTCCGCACTCGTCGCGTCATGACTGCTAAACGTGACATATCCTGTAGGGACATCTCTATGATTCTGGCCAGAAGATAATTAGCACCCTCAGGGGCAATGAGACTATAAATATGATCCAATTTCGCGTCTTCAGGGGTAATTGGCGACTTCAGGGGTAATCCGCGTTTCCAAGGGATAGTAATTGGTCGCTTCAAGGGCAATGTGATCATAATAGCATCCAATTTAGCGTCTTCAAGGGTAATTGGTGTCTTCAAGGGGCACTACTTGGCGTCTTCAGGGGTAATTGGCGTTCTCAAGGGGTACTAATTGGTCTCTTCAAGGGCAATGTGATCATAAATATCATTCAATTTAACGTCTTCAGGGGTAATTGGCGTCTTCAGGGGTAGTTTGTGTTCTCAGGGGTAGTTTGTGTTCTCAAAGAGTACTAATTGGTGTCTTAAAAAGCATCCAATTTAGCGTCTTTAAGGAGTACCAATTGGCGTCTTCAGGGGTAATTTGCGTGCTCAAGGGGTACTAATTGGTCTCTTTAAGGGCAATGTGATCATAAATAGCATCCAATTTAGCATTTTCAGGGGTAATTGGCGTCTTCAAGGGGTACTAATTGGCGTCTTCAGAAGTAATTTGCGTTCTCAAAGGGTATTAATTAGTGTCATAAAAAACATCCAATTTAGCGCCTTCATGGGTAATTGGTGTCTTCAGGGGTAATTTGTGTTCACAAGGAGTACTAATTGGTCTCTTCAAAGGCAATGTGATCATAAATAGCATCCAATTTAGTGTCTTCAAAAGTTATTGGCGTCTTCAAGGGGTACTAATTGGCGTCTTCAGGGGTAATTTGCGTTTTCAAGGGGTACTAATTGGTCTCTTCAAGGGCAATGTGATCATAAATAGCGTCCAATTTTTGACATCTTCAGGGGTGCTCATTGGCGTCTTCAAGGGATGCTCATTGGCGTCTTCAAGGGTTAATTGGCATCTAGGAATATCATCCAATTTAGCGTCTCCAGGACAATTTGCGTTCTCAAGGGGTACTAATTAGCGTCTTCAGGGGTACTTGGCGTCTTCAAGGGTAATTGGCGTCTTCAACGGGTGCTCATTGGCATCATAAATGACATCCAATTTAGCGTCTTCAGGGGTAATTGACGTCTTCAAGAGGTACCAATTGGCGTCTTCAGGGGTAATTGGCATCTTCAATGGGTATCAATTGGCAACTCCACAAGCACCGGTGGAAATTTTTCATCGTACTCTTGGCTCCGCGGCGCCAGCGCGTTGTTTTCCAGTAGATAGTTGTACTGTAGTGAGTGCTGACGTGATCCGTTAGCGCATGGCTGTGCAGTTGCTCGAGACCACCCAAGACAGGCGGGCGAACCTTGAACCGATTCCACATAGCACTAAAAGGTCTTGAAGAGTGGCAAGTGCCCAAGGAGGATGGCGCGAAGCAAAGGGACTGTGCCCGCAGACACGTATCATCTTTCGCTTCGACATTATGCCGATAACCTGCAATCTTGCGGGAACGTGTACTCCGTCACGAATCCACAGCCTTCCGCGGAAAATGGGGAAGCCACCCGCTTCGATGTTGGCATCAAGGTCCTGGGAAGTGTTCGGCTGTCGTGTAAGACTTTGCCTTACTGCGAGTGAGAATCACTTCATGAGCCAACCATGATCCCTTCCCGACCAGGCAGCGTCGTATTCGATCTTGGAGACCTAACCTTTCCACCTGACGTCCTCTTCCTCACGCCAAACTTCCGCGCACCTTTGTAGGCTCTTCCAGCTTTGCAGAGTTGGCGATATGATGATCCAGCAGCTTTGACTTCCGTTTTGGAACAGCTACGATCCCATCATCAGGTTGGGAAACACACCCGGCACTGTGCATAGACACACGAGAGAAGCATCCTAACAAATGTTTGTGATCAGCGCTACAAGAGGATTGCCGGGCTGGGCGTAGAGTCGCTTTGCTTTGATCTGAGCAGCATCGAGCACGTGAAACGTCTCGAGTGCGCCTTGGATCCACCGGATGCCTCCTCGCGCGATGCGAAAGTGACGATTTGCCTTCCGGCCACTATACCACGAGAAGACATGCCGTTCGTTCCTGTCCTTGGGAATAACATCCAAGGCAACGACAGAGGGCAGCGGCGTGACGGTCCCATCAGTGAGCTCAAAACGCTGAGTCAGTATTTCTGCTGCAAAAATCCTGATACGATTCTGCTTTCCAGTCTGGATCACTATCAAGTTTACAGTTAGAGACGGTCAAGTGCGTCGGATTGACAAACGAGTTGAGATTCCAGTCGAGTGGGAGAACCTGTACACGGGAACGGTGCGTGCGATCAAGTCGTTATTCCCACACATCTGTTGGTTGCCTCGCGTGCTGACATATCAGAGTAGCCTCCAGAGTACCCGCGCAAGAGCACGCTCCTGGATTATGTCTTGAGCGTGGAAAACTATCTCGCTGCCACGCAGGACCAGATAGCGTCGCTCCAAACAAGACGAAAAGATTTCCTGTTGGCCATCGTGAATGCCTTCTGATCGTGAGTTGCCTTCATGAAACTGGAGTTACCGAGCATGTTGCTGAACATCTCGAAGAATAATAGGCATGTTATTGAATACGACGACGAAGCCCATCTCTATGCATCATTCTATTTCGAGGTCCCAGTGCCACACATTCCAGGCACTTCTTCGCCGTTTGATAAACGAAAAGCGCTCACAACCGGCGCACTGGTCAATCGTAAGCAAATTTCCTTTTTTTCTTTTTTTTGCACATGAACTTGCATCATCGGCTTACCGGGTCCGAAATTTGCGTCACGCGGTCCATCTGTCGGAAGACTATCCGGATGTTCCGCCAGAACTCTTCATGCAGTCCACGACGGCGTACCAAGAACATCCGCCGGACTCCTATGTCCCTGAGACGGTGCAGGTCCGGGTTGATTGGGGCAACCTCGAAGACTACGAGGGGGTTGTATAGACGATCCGGTAAGTGACCTTGTTGTTGTGTTACAAACAAATGTCCCTTGGAAGCATTGTTGACTGTCAGATGTTCAACAGAGCGGCGCTGCTTCATCAGATTCCATCTGTTTTCCAGGTACCTTTCAAAAGATAGACGGTCTTGTCTCTGCCTCCGCGCTGGCGTAGGGCGTGGAGAAACGCGGTTTCCTGTCTCTGAAATCGACCACCGTAAAGCAAAACCCAACGGGTGCAACTGGTGATCTTCGAGGAGGGTTCAGATGCAGCATATGATTCAAATGAAAAGAAGGAATAAAAAGATCAAGGGATGCACTACTAGCAAGGGAAAGGAGGAGGAGGAGCGGCCATTCAGAGCACAAACACGAGACGACCGTCGCCCTTGTCGGCGTTCCAGCCAGCCTCGCAGTCCTTCAGAGGCACGGCGTTGACTGGCAGGCTCAGGGACTTCTCGGCGAGGTGGACGATGAGGTCGGAAAGGTGTTTGTGCATGACCTCGTTGGACTGAGGACCCAGTCCACTGCCGCAGATGAAGAAGTTCTGAGCTCGAAGCCAGGGCGCCGGGAGGGCGAGCTCTGCACCGGCCATGGCTCCGATCTGAACCCACTCGAGCAGCTTCTCGTCCGTCTTCCTGGCCTTCAGGATGGCCTCCATGCACACCTTTGCGGGGGCTCCCCAGAGGAAGTCCAGGATGACGTCCGTGTCGGCTGCGAGGCGGGTGACGGCCTCCTTGACCTTGTCGTCCCCGTCGCCGAGGCAGACGATGTCATCCACCCCGCCGTTCCCTGGACCCACCTTGAGGAGCTCGTCGAGGACGGCCTTGTTGCGACCGGCACCCACGATGCGGGAGGCTCCGAGGAGACGAGCCACCTGAACGCCGAGACGACCGCTCATTCCGGTCACGCCGAGGATGAAAACGTTGAACGGCTTGGCGTTGGGAGGGACGGCATGGTTCCTGCGTCGACTGAGGGCGAGCCAGGAGGCCATGCCGGCGTTGGCAAGGGCTGCCACGTGGATGGGGTCGGCGTTGGCAGGAAGTTCGACCGTGTCCTCCAGAGAGACGTTGACATACTCAGCAAAGGGGCCCGCTTTGGACTTGAAGGCAGTGAAAAAGACAGTCTTTCCATCTGGTAGGGTGCCGACTCCATCGACGCCGGGAACTGGAAAAGAAGCACAATGGAGGATCAGAAGACAGCCTCTCGTGAGACAGCGGGCAACGGCGTTCACTGACCGACTGGCAATGTCATTCGACCACAGGAGTAGTGAGTTCCATTGGCGCGAGCTTTGGCAAGCTGCGAGAGACCACTCGCGATCACCTTGACCTGCACCTGTCCCTCTTTCGGTGGAGGAAGCTCGTAGGTTCCATAGACGGGAGCGTCGCCGAACCTGTGTACCAGGGCTGCGTCAACGGTTTTGGACATTGCTGTTATATGACGAGAGGAGGAGCGAAAGTGTTTGAGAGTGAGATTCAGTGCAGCAGAGCTCGTTGGAGCTTGACAGGATATGAGCGACAGACTTCTCAAAGCCATAAAGTGCAGTGTGGGCTCGTTAGGCTGAGCGCGGGGGGCGTGCGAGGCGCGGAGAAGTGTCACCGAAAGGCCGAGGAGGACGCACGCGTCGGACATCGGACATCCGGATATCGGACATGTGGACGGTTACCGGTAGCGACACGTCCTGGGGACGTCCCCGAAACGGTATGTCCATAATTCTCCGTAAAAGCTGCTCAGCCACGTCCTTCTCCGGTTGTCTGCATGGCCAAGCATGCTTCGCGGCGACCTGTCTCGACCCATTCCGTAGTGCGCGAGGTCCACGAGGTTACTAGGAAGCATTGGGGTCGCTTGTTGGGGCGGCGGACCGAGGCATTCGTTGTCGACCTACTCACAGTGCTTTTCGGTCTTCGGTGGGTTCGCCTCACGTGTCTCCACTGCGAAAGCCTAAGGAGCCTGATTCAAAATCGCACAGTCCGGCTTTCCTGAACGACTACTTCTTTGCGAGCGAACCTCAGCTGGTCGCGTTCGTCAATGATGTGCGGACGGTATGCGGTCAAGACCATGTTCTGTCCGCAATGCTCGTAATGGGCAACCACTTTTTCTTCGCACGTTCGACTCTTTTGCCACGGTTCGAGGTTGATGCCAGCAGTGACTTCGCTTCTCTCTCGTTCATCGACGCCAGTCCTCATCGGACGGGACCGGATGTAAGAGAAGATGCTCCCTCCCCGGGACGGCCCACTGCCTCTTAGGCTGATGTATGAGTGATCCTCCTCCCAGTTGTGCTCGACCTCGATGCGGATGCGTCTGTCGGAGGAGTTAGGGTCGCTCCTACGCGTCCTCCGGAATGCCTCGCCCGAAGCGCCCCTGGCCAAGTTCATGCCTTCCCACAGGTCCGATCTCCCTGCGTTGAACGGTTACCTTTTGGGCTACCCCATCTTATATTGCCTCGACGACGGAAGCGACGTGGGGAAAGGGACATGTTTGAACGACGTTCCATTGATGCTGTTCGAGTGTAGCATTGAGTACGAGCACGGGTATGTGTCTATTGAATAGTACAGGATCAGGATATACGACATTCCTAACTTGGGAGTGGCTTCCTCAGGACCGCTGTGATCCTGAGCTGCAGTTGTCCTGATGCCATGATGCCATCTCTACCTGATCCTCGGTCGCGGTTACTGCAAACGCTGCAAAATACGATTCTGGGGCAGTCCTACTTCAGAGACCTGCGCGTTCAAAGACGGGCAGTTACGCTTCCGGTCATCATTCTTTGAGCCTCTCGACCGTAGATCAGAAGGGGTATCGAATTTTCGTAAGCAAAATTGGCAACAGAAAAGAAGGGAACAAACAAAATTTGGGAAAAGCCCGGAGTAAACGAGATGACCTTCACTCGCCGTTGAAGATGTTGGTGCCTTCGGGAACACCTTTCCTGGCATCGGATCCAGCAATGCTGGCGATGTTCTCGCGGGATTTGTGGGATCTACGGAACCCAGCTACGAAGCTCATGCTTCTGTGCATGGACATGTTGGGAGAGGACTCGAGGGAGGAAGCCGCAGACGATGGGACTGGTGGAGCAGGTTGGCTTGGAGGCCCCGTAGCGGTGGAAGCAGTACTGTCACGAGAGCTTCCGACGACTTGCTGGTTGATGCTCCGCCCAGAAGAGGACGGGCTTGAGCCGCCGGTAGGAGGGCGATACTGAGCCTTGACGTGAATCTCTCCCGTGCCGCCCACGCCGAGAGGCAACCACCTGTCCACAGCCGGGGGGAGGGTACCGGAAGTGGTGTCGAACCATTCTGCAAAGTCAACGTCGATCTCGCCAAGGGGGACGTCCTTTTTGATAGTGTTCTGCAATAGATATTAGAGGTACAATTTAGTTACCAAGTTGAAGATGTGCAGCGGACCTCTTCAGCTCGGGACCCGTCTCACCTTATCGACGACGGCAATCCGGATCTGAGAAGGTGGTACCGCTAGAACACATATTTCAGCGGACCAGCGGGGATTGGTAGTTTTCTTGATTACCGCCGTCCGGTGAACGGTCTTAAGCTTGCCGTGATGAATTTGCTGGACCTTAATGTATGGATCGGAAGATGTAGAGTCGTGGTCGACTGCCTTCAGGTCACGACCCTCGACAATGGTGAGTATGACGAAGCCGCTGAGCATTGGAGCCGTCACGGACGACTGGCGGGAACGGAAGGAGGGAGAAGTAGGAGCCGCGTCTGGCGTGACGGCACCGTCTTCTCCTTCGGGAGGTGTCACCACCACAATTCCTTGAGCTCGGGCAATGTCCTCGACAGTTAAAACAGGTCCTTTCTTTGTCGGTTGAGCGGTCAGACCAGAGCTTCTTGTGGCGGCGCGACCCAACTCCTCGGCTGTCTTCCCGAGTCCAACAGTGGTGCCGGCCAGACGACCGAGGACGGCTCGACCCATTTTGCTCGTGCTGCCATCCTCCCCTGCTAGTCGCGACGAGGCGTCGTGCTCGCCGCTTTTGTAGAGAGCTTTTCCGAGAGCAGCAGCTCCCGCACTGCCGGTATGAGTGCCGCTAGCCTTGGAGCTGGAGTCGATCCCCTGAGGATCGAAGAGAACTCGAAGTTTGATCGTTCCACCCCGCGCTCCTTCGAGGGGACAATCCTTTAGAATAACCTCGTTGGGCGGGATGCGGGCAAGCTGCAGATGCACTGTGCCCAAGGTGACATCCTTCGCGAATCCGTTCCAGTCTTTAACCCGAACCTCCAGCGTCGACCGCAGGCGCGACGTCACGGGGAGAGATACGGTCTCGTTCCACACCGGGTTCAGAGACTTCTTGATCACCTTTGTCTTGTGAACTTTGTTTCCGTTCATGTACAATTGGCAGTAAGGATCGCTGGCACCTGTGATCCATCTAACACCATTAGGTCCACATTCAATTTGATCAGTATCGCAAAGGAGATCGTGCTTACCGCCGCTATCCACTGCCTCAACATCCTTCGCCTCGAGGATATCGACGTGAAGCATACCCATTCCGCCTGAAGACTCTCCGCCGTCATCCTCCACAATGACTGGTGCAAATCCAACAGAAAGGCGGAGCTTGCCGATGTCACCAGCCGGGTCCCCTCCGCGCAACGGAACCCAAGCCCCTGACTTTCCGAGGAGCTCTGCCACAAGCTCTCCAGTCCAAGAACCGATGACCGGATCTTGTGGGGTGTGGTTGTCTTTTTCGATCTGATTGCGGATGCGGATGGTGAAACGATTCTTCGGAATATTCGATATGTACTTGTCGATGGCTATATGGAGACATACGTGAGCGAATGATGCGAATTCGGAGTAACAAAAGAGTTACGTACACTCATCCCAGGATGGTCGGAGGGACTTTCTCTTGGTGCGTGTGGTCCAAACCGGTTCGTCGTCCAAAAGCAGCTCGGCGTAGGCGTTTACAACCTGTTGGAGGCCCTGGAGTTCATGGATACGCAAACTCACGATGCCAGATGCTGGTACCAAGGGAGGGTTTCGGTAAGCTACCATCGGCGCTGCAAGATCTACACTTTCAAGTAAGCTTGCTTACGGTAAGTCTGTATAACTTGCGCAATGTGCGCCTGGCGCTCTTTGGCCGCCTTGGCAAGTTGAACTTCCTGCTCCTCTTCGACAAGCCGGTCGGCTTCGATTTTTTTCTCCAACGCTAATTGTGCTTCCTCGTCTAGATCCTCGGTGGCAAGGGCAGTGACTAGGTTCGCCGACCTACTCTTCTTCATAGCAAGTGCACGCTCCGGCGAGATAATTTGCTCGGAGATGACGGGGAAGTAGTCCACCTCGAAGTGCAGGAAGCCCTTCTGCCGAGGCTCCTTGGTCGTGCTCCCGCGCGCAACGCTTGCAATGCCATCGATGGACATGACTTTCGGGAAGCCCGCCTTCTTGGTCGGACCAGCAACGGCGGCAGCCACGTCTTCAAGATCGTCCGCATTCTTTTGGATGTAAATTGGGGCCCAACTAAGGAAAGCCGATAAGCCAGATGATCGAGAACCATGAAGTGTGATGTACTACACGTAAACTTACACATCAGCGGCCATGCCCGTGCGTACGATCTTAAGGCCATCCCGCTCCTGCTTGGCCCATGCTTCTTCACTGAGGCCGACTGGATCTACGACCGTTGCCAGCTGCTCCAAGTTCTCGACCGAGTTCTCCCTGGAACCCTCTTTCAAGAGATCGGAAACAAGAAATTCGACTTTGCCCAGTGTGCGATCCTTCTTGAAATCGTTCCAGTCCCAGACGGACAGACCCAAAGATTCTTTTTTGCTGTAGCATACAGCGTAGAAGATTTCGTTCCACTTGGGGTCTAGCACATTGTTTTTCACGTGCGTAGCGCCAAAAGCACGACCAGCGAGCGTGAGTTTCGTGTATGGATCAGATTTACCTTGGTGATGAGACAGTGCAGATAGTCAGTAACGGAAACTTCCGTAGTGCAAGAACTCTAAACTCACCCATCATTTCTACGTTAGCAAGCCCCTTCGCTTCGATCACGTTCAGACGCAAGAGCGCAACCGGCTGTCGTCGTTTCAATTTGGACTTGTCGAGACCCGCACCCTCGAGATCCACGGGTGTAAACCTGAAAGTCACTCGGATACGACCAGCGCCATCCTTTCCACCGAAGAGCTTGAACCAATCGGCTGTGGCTTCCTTGCCGATGAATTCCTTCGGCCCAATGTCGCAAGCTCCCAAGGCCTTGCCATCATTCCAGATCCTGAAGTGGAACTTCGCGACCTCTAAGTCTGTCACGAAGACAGTATAGCTGCTGTCCCAGACAGGATTATTTGTCTTGCGCTTTGGCGGGGTTCGGAATATTTCCATGCCGTCCTGCTCAATGGAGCAGTCCGGGCTTGCGCTCTTTGAGCATGGAAGTTCCTTCGCTTGATGAATAGTGATGACTAGAATGCCGGCGCTAAACTCAGCGGCAGACACGGTGGGTGCAACGTCCTGCACGGGGTAATACTTCAAAGCCAGGCGCACATCTCCCTTCTGCGAGTGCTCGAGTGAAAGCTTCTTCCAAACGTCTTGCTCGTCCTCGAAGGGCGATCCCCACTCGTGAATGAGACTGTCTCGCTCCTCCGCCGTTAAGGGGTCAAGGTCAGCTTCTTCCTCAACCTTGCTGGCCCCTTCTTCAAGGAGTTTAATCCAGCGAGACAACCTGAGGCCAGGTGTGACTCCCATGCTTTTGTCCTTGGCGAGGTTGTTCCAGTCCAGAATCTCCATTGTGAGCTCGTCGGATTTACTTTCCACCTGCGCCAAGGCTGACTTGGTGATGACGATGTGATGGGTTTCATCCCATACAGGGTTCAGGCTACGCAAGAAGGTGTGAGAGGGCGCGACAAGCCGACAGCGGCACAGATGATCTTACGAGTTGCTGATGGTCTTGGTACGCATCACTGGCTTGCCTCCGATATATAGGCGGGCGTACGGGTCACTCTTGCCAGCGAGTTCCATGTTTTTCAACCCTTTGGCTTCGTAAACGGCAACGCGCAGGACGCCGACGGGCTTGTCTTTCAACGCCAACCCGGATTAGAAACGAGCTTGATGACAGGCATCACTACCTAGGCCATACCTAGTTCCGTGGTCGAGCCCAGTAGTTGCTCCAGGTCGATGGTGATCTTGTTCGGGTCCACAACGTATAGGCTGGTATAGTGGTCGATGGTATCGTTAATGAAATTGCTGAGTCCCGGCGTCTGTAAAACAAAATAAGTATATATCTTGAGCTTAGGGGCAGCTCACGACACTCACATCCATCAGATCCATGCCTTTCAAGGGCCGGACGTTGAAGTCGATGACGGGCTTTTCCAAAAGACAAAACTCGACCGTCTTGATATGAGGGAACTGGGTCATGAATTTGAGTTGGATTCGCGCTTTCCCTCGGAACTCCATATCGGTCACAAGCACGGGTAGAGGAATCGATGCAACTCCTTTCCCCACGCGCGCTGTCAACTCGATCTTCGAGTGACGGATTTCGGACGATTCGCGAGCGCTCTTGACCAAGGCCTCCGTATCGACCGGACTAAAGCTCAGTTCCCAGTCCATCATCTGGAAAGATCTTTAGTCATGCCGTGTACAGATCCCAAAATGATATGGTGTGCGGCGTACCAAGATATCTTCACTCGTTGAGGGGTAACAACGAATGCTTTCTACACGCGGCGCTTGCGAGCCCAGCGTGAATGTTGTAAGACGCAAGTCATCCTGTTACGCGGTTAATGAAAATCCGTGCCGGGTATTTGTAAACAGCGTAGCTCTCACCAGGAAACCCGGCTTGTTCGCTTCTAGGATAAGGTCCACGTTGGTTTTGATTCCTTCCGAAAGACTGGGTTCGAAGATGAGCCAGAATTTGGTAAGGAAGAGGTTCATCCACTCGACTGATTCACTGTCGGTTTCCAGCTGCAAAGGCATCGTCAGTCCCTGATCGTCGTTTAAAAACACAGATACAAAGTGTAAAGAAACCTTTTTGATTGCTAGTTGTCTGCTCATCTCGTTGCAGATCTTTCGACGGAGACGTTTCTGATTCCGACGGAAAGCTCCGCCCACCATGACGAGGACGACCATGACCCATCCGAATCCGAATCCCAGCTTGGTGAGAAGCCAAGTCCAGAAGATTCCGGTCGTGAAGTACAGAGCAACTTTCAGATTTTCCCAATACACAATCTGCTCAACGAGCGGTTTGTATGGATTGATTTGGGCGCGCATCTTGTCGATGGACTCGACGCCGGAGATGGCCATCTTCCGGAACGCCCTGGGAACTTCGCCGTCGTTCTCGAAGATGACGCCTGTGAGTCTCGTCATTGCCTGCGCTGCCGACAGATCGTTCGGGTTGGGTCTGTGCTCGCCCTCCTTCCTCGCCATGGCATTGACAGCTAGAACTGTCTTTCCAGCTGCACGAAAACTATCGAAGCGATCGAACTTTGGCTTACGAGCTACACGAACCACGAGGTCAGACTTCAATGATACCAGGCCGCGCAAGGTCTTCGGACTTACGCGCAAGCGTCGGGACCTCTGCGGTGGCGGCCGCTGTTGCGGAGGCGGCCGAGGGACCGGGTGCGGCATTCTGCGGTTTTCCGTCCTCCACGACGCGCAGAAGCTTGTCGAAGGCTGTGCGATGCACTGCCCCGACTTCATTTGCGATGTCTGCGGGAGGAACGACGGGAGGAGCTGACTTCATTTGCTCTGTGTGGTCTTCCGGCAGAGGCAGGACATAAGGTTCAGCGGCCATTGTCGGCCAAGATGGGGTGCGCGACGAGACGCGACGAATGGGAAGAAGGTTAACAGATCCGGCTGAGTGCAGTTGAAGCTATGGCTGTAAAGGATGAAATCGAGGTATCAAAGGAGAAACGTGCGGGAGACTGGGAATGGGGAAGGGAATGGGGGGCTCATGAGGAAGGGGAAAGGGAACGGGAGGGGAAGACTCACACGCAGCAAAACAGGGTGATGAGAGAGACAGAGGACAGCGTGGGAGCGTCTTTTCTCTGACTCATTTCCTCGGCTTGGCTTTTCGCTCCACACCTAGCACCTCCCGCAGAATGGAGGACCGAAACGTCGACTTCGTGATAGTAGGTCTGGGGAATCCGGGAGAGTATGCCGGTTCCAGGCATAACGCTGGATATATCTTCTGTGATTACCTTGCCAACGAACTCACCAAAGCCACGTCTCTTGCTCTGGGATTTGGAACACCTGGGCCCCCTCAGTTCGTTCGCCGCGACGATTTGATGGCGGACATCCACGACGTCACGTTCGAGTCCCTTCGCATCTTGCTGGTGAAGCCTTTGACCGGCATGAACGGATCGGGAGAGGCAGTGGCCAAGGTGCTCGCCGCTTACAACATCACTGCACCCGCGTCGCAGCTCATATGCGTCTGCGACGATCTCAACACGTTGCCAGGCTCCATCGCCATTCAAAGTAGGGCCGCATGGTATCATCGTCGGGTTTACTACGAGCTCATGCGTATCCTGCTTTCTCCTGAAGACGGTGGGGAGCTACGCTCCCTCCAAGGCCACAGAGGGATCGAAAGCATCGCCTCCACTCTCACTCACGGAAACTGGATCCGATTCAGAGTGGGCATCGGCCGCCCTGCGGAGGGCCAGTCGATCGTTAGCTACGTTTTGTCGAGATTCGAAGATGGTCAGGAGATGAACCTCCTTGGCTATGCATTGAGCTTGGCGGTCCAGTCATTTCAGTTTCTCGCAACCAAGAAAGGCGATATCAAGGACACCAAAAAGAAGTTCGCCTCCAGCAAAAAGCTTCCAAAGACCCTTCCACCTTGGCTGATGGGGAACTTTGGCTGATGAGGAACCCAGATGGCAACACTGGACTTTCCCGTAGAAACTGTCGTCTCGTGAAAGAAGTCACGAGAGGAACTTATGAGTCACCTTCGGCCCTGGAGCGCTGACCGGCGTCCGAGAGGTCCGCTGTTTCGATACGCATTGCCGGTTGAAAACCTCAAGTAACGCCCGCTGGGCGTTCAGTACGTCGCTGTAGGGCCAGAACGTCTCAACCCCTCCCGCGAACGTGTTTGTGATGCGTTCGCTCGCGTTTCTCCGGGGGTGCGTTTTCGAGGGGCATACTTCGTACGTCTCCGGTCGCGGGAGTCAAGTCGTCTGGTGGAGGATCATACTGTGTACAAGTGGTTGATAAGATTGGGGTTGACAAGGGAGGGCGTCACACATCTTACCCAGTTGACTGCTTTTTGGGAAGGCTCAACGAGTACCTGAGGTCAAGATCGTTTAATGAGATTGTTGGGATTGAAGCAAAGATTCGTAATTACCCAGCATCGTTCGCCTCGTTTAGAGTCGGGACCTGGTCGCCAGTTCATGTGTGAGATGTTAGGTTCAGGCTCTACTGCCTGCAGATTCCTTGCATCGACAATTAGTATATCACACAACTTTTCATCTTGACCATCTTGCCCTACTCGGAGTATCTTTCCAGTGTTCCCATCTTCCCAAGTCTCAGTTCCATTTTCCCATGGACCAATGCGGTTTCGCTGCAAGGCGGTCATATAGTGAATACCCTGATGATCAATCACGGTGGAAACTCGATGGCTCACCAATTGGTGAGATCAAGCATATCTCCTCGTTTAAGTTTTTCGTAGTGAACTCTCCCGGCCAGCAATAAAATGGCTGTGCCTACAATGGAAACTCAGCGCCAGCTTTCGCAGCTCCCGGGATATCAGAGGCTATACCAGTATGGTCGCCTACCCACAGAAGCGTCGTGGGTCGACCATACTTGTCACGGAAATCTGGTAAATATAGAAGGGGTGCGTTTGCCGAAGGTGTTTTCCCAGTCCGGATGAGCCGGCACGAAAACGAGCTTTTCTTACATTTGTCTACCACAGATACTTTCAAGTTCAGGTCCCGCATATCAGGACAAAGCTCTTTTATGGGACGCGGGGGTGGTCCTGCTCCTCCCGGAATATCAAGTGCCGGCTGGTACGTGGCATAGGCGGGAAATTGCAGGTTTTGGAGCGCGGGTCCTTGCATAGGGAACTGTTTAACCTCCAGAGTATATGAGGTGGAAAGCAATGTGAGAAATGACAAAACCACGTAAGGAAAGTTCGGACAACATGACGGTAGATTTCGGACAAGAATACACCAGCATTTTCCCCAAGTTCTTTTCCAGTTCATACAATTACCGGTAGATCCTGGAATTTGAGCAGATCCCTATGCAAGGGCCCGCCCTCCAAAGCCTGCTAGACAATGCTCTGAATGCACTGGGGAACCTGGACGTGCCCTTGTGTCTCCAGATATCCAAGAAGATTGATGTGAGCCAAAATCCTGGTGCTCCTAACGAACCTACTGTCTGACACCTGTGTCACTTCTCCGCACAGGACTCAGCCTGGCGCAAGACATTGTCACTGTTGACGACCCTCGAACAGACCTATCTTTCGCTTGGCTTCGTACGATACCGCTTGTTCCGAAAAGAGGTATAATTCTGTGGCTACGGTTATCTCGATAACCTGACATCGATTCCAATCCCGTCAAAGAACCTCGCGCACGCGTTCAAAAACCTTGAGGCAGAGTCACAAGAACTCCGGACTCGACAGGATGCATCCGTGACAGAACCTTTCAGTGTCCTCTGTGATGCCATTGGACTCTATGCAGCAATTAGGCAGCGGCTGGTCCACCTGTAAGTATGGAAAGTTGCAACCACAGAGCTACCTGATTCCTGACACTCCCGGGCTCAGGCATCAGCGTTTTGCAGCCGCGGAACGACATGAGGAGGCTGAATTTGTTCATTTCCTTGAAGAGATAGCGAGTTGTGAGTCCATCACGACTTCGGGAGATGCGAACCTACTGGAGCCATTGCAAAGCCTTGGGGACGCCGTTAAGTAAGATTGGACATGCTAAATTCCGTGGTCATTTGCATCTCATGGAAAAAGTACATCTAGGTTTGAGCTTGCTTGTCTGCGAGGGATCATCAGAGGAGTCATCGCATGTGAACGGTATAGCTTCAAAGATGCTGCTTTCCAGCTTTTCATCGCAAAAACCCAGCGCGATCACTGGTTCCTGCTTTTGCGGCAAGAGGACACTCTCGAGGTATAAATCTACCGTGTGGTCTGGTCGAAATGAAGTCGTGCTGACATTGACCGCAATAGTCCATTCCTGAGAACGCACCGATACTCCTCAGCATTGAATGCGAAATGCTATCTTTTTACTCGCGGTGGATCCTATCACTTACTGCCAAGATTGGGGTCATCTTTCAACGCATCTTGGTTCAACGTCAATTACCCTCGTTGCCAGAGCTGCCAGATGAGCTCTCTCCGACGCCACTCAAACTGTGAGCAGTGTGACGTCCCAGCTTTTTACGCTTTCACTCATCAGACTCGATTTCAGGATTCGGCAGTATCACTCGCAAAGCAAGGCTCACAGCATCAGCTTGATCTGGCTCATCTCTCCCGATCGGCCGTTCTGTGCGCAGGGATATGCTTGCAGTCAAGGGAGCTCCAATGACCAACTTACTGGATTGCAGTCCTTCCCTTCTGTTTGCAACGTTCCACCGGTACGGGAAAGCTCCTGACCTTATCCCGTACTCAGCTGACCGATTCCATGCTGTAGGAGCAACCTGTGGAGCACTGGCCTAACATTGTTTCAATCTTGCAACGAGAGCTACTCCCTCAAATCAGCCTGAAAGCAGACCATGCGAGCTCCATGGCGGAGATGTCCATATTTTCAGCCTACCTCCGCAAGCCAGACATGCGACCCGGGACCGCTCACGTGCACTTCTATGACTCGAAGGTCAACACCACGTACATCCTCGTCCACGCAACACCCAACATTGTCGTCTCGGTCATTCATCTCGGAAAGGTTGAAGAGAAGCGTGGGGGCGGAACAGCCGTAGCCTTTGTGCAAAAGCTAGCTCGAATGCTCGAGCACAGCGATGTCTTTGCTTATTCCAAAACGAGACCGTATTTGTGACATGTGTGTGGGCCGGAGACTATAATCTCTGGTCGGAAGAATATGGGTATGACTGAGAGAGTTGATGAGAGGGTTCACGAGGAAAGGGTAGCAGGCGGGGCAGATGGCGCCTTCTTTCGCCTCTTTCGGCCCTTCTTGACCGGCGCGGCACCGTTTTCCGCCGCCGGTAGCGTCTCCTGGTCGGCGACGTCCGAACTGCAAGCACCCGGCTCCCCAGTCGCGGCCAAGCCTGGCTCCTCGACCTCTTCCCGAGGTCGCTTTTTCGCCACGGATACGCCATCTTCGGTTGCGGTCATCTGCACGTTGCAAGCTTCCTCCCTCGACTTCACCTCAACTGTGGATTTGGCGTGGTTTGCCGTCCCGTCTTTTGCTTTCGCGGCCTTCGGCGTTTGTTCTGGTTTCCTCTTCTTCATCGACAGGGGATTCGGCGCCTTGGCCTTCTTCTTGCGTATGGGTGCTTCCGGTGCCTCTGGCTCGGGTTTGTTCAGGACCGAGACCTCAAAAGTTTTTGGCTTCGTCTTCGCCACTTCCATCTGATGAATGCAAGCTGTGAGATTCCCACTACATCTCCATTTCGGGGCGAACGTGGGGTCCCTATGCGCACCAGCCTGATCTTTTCGGTGGTCGCGTGTGATGGTGGCTCCAAGATGACGACGCTCTTGTTTATGTAGACGAGGGGAGTTCCTGCTATCTTTCTGAGCGCTGATCTCATGGACAGATCTTGTGTCGCCACGCAGTAATTGTGCTGGTTGTCGGTTCCGATGATCTCTGCGATGCATTGGGCAGCCGGGACTGGTTCCGAGTGCTGACATCGCCTTCGTTCCAGGGACTGGCATGCCTCCACGGCGTCCTTGAACTCCCACCCAAGGCTCCGTAGTTCGTTCTGCACACAGTACGTCGTCACTGAAGCGGAGTCGGGGGGTTAACATGGGGCGGTTCGAAGGTACGAAACACATGTTTGTTCCCTACTTGGACGCGAGGGTCCAGTTAGCACTCTTGTCAGCGCTTCAGTCAGGTCCGTACGCATTCGCAGGATCACGGAGATGAAGTTGCCGTCAACTAGAAGACAGGTTAGAAAGAATGGACTGACACGACCCGTTTCGCGTTGGGACACCTACCGAGGACTTGGAAAGGTTCGCGGAAGCCGAACGAGTGCGTGTAAACGCTCATGTGCCGCCTGTTGGTCTTTTGACGTTTGACCTTCATGATGAGATGTTATGCTGTGTGTGCGTGTGCGTGTGTGGTAATTCCCCGGACAATGCCTGCAACGCTATAGCTGCTTGGGAGGTGGAAAAAAAGAAAAAAGGAAAGAAGTCGAGGTCCGAACCTTTCGGACTGGCCGCTTGCCCCCTTTGCGGCAGCCAGCCTCGCTCTCCGTCCTCTCATTACCACTTCCTCGACGACCTTGTCATTAGCTGAGACCGACTCCAACGCACGGAGCTCGATGACCCCACAAAAAACCAGCAGTGATGCGAGCCATTCTCTTGTGCCAACCCCTGGCCGAACTTCCTACGTTCGACTTGCGTTTCGTGGACTCAACGTCTTTGCGTTACTCGTCGGGCTGTTGATCTATCTCACTGCTCCGAATATCGCTCTTCTCAAAAACAACCTGAAACTGATCTGGCGCCCAGAAGAATATCACGGCGCCAAAGTCAGAGGACCATTCTTTGAGGGCTACTATTACAAGGTTTCATTAGGGCACCGTCATTCGCGTTGGGGCTGGCCACCCTTACAGTCTTGAGCTGAACGGTGATCCTCAACCTCCAGAACGTGCTTCCGAACAATGCCGGATCGGTCATCTTCATTCCAGGCACATTCATTCCTGCCAAAGCCGAAGGGTTCTACCGTAACGAGACTGATTTACGTCGTACCCCGCACGCGTTCGTGATGGTCCTCCGAGATCCAGACGCCGTCGAGTGCCTGTACTATGCATATCCTCTCGAAGAGTTCGAAGCCAAGCCTGGCGTAAAGGACGGGCTCGGTTTCTCGGTCCGTGTTGGGCGGAGCGTCTTCACCGCGGACGGCATGAACGTCGACTTGGGGGCCGACAATCTCGTGTGGACCTCCGATGACGACTATACCAGATTTGTCGACAAATCTTTGCGGGAGCGCTACGAACGCCATCCACCTGCCAAGGATGCCGCTGCGAGTGGATTGCCTAGGCGTCTTCTGAAGGAGGAGATGGAGCGAAAACATCTGTCCGTTCGGGGAGCGGTGGGCTTCAAAAACGTTGTGCGGTTCCCGCGGTCTTGGATCTTTCCCTCCATCATGGGTCCCTTTCACTACCTTCCCTTTTTGCAGTGCTATCACGGTATGCTTTTGTCATTGCAGG
Source organism: Thoreauomyces humboldtii (assembly GCA_027596035.1). Classification (NCBI taxonomy): domain Eukaryota; kingdom Fungi; phylum Chytridiomycota; class Chytridiomycetes; order Spizellomycetales; family Powellomycetaceae; genus Thoreauomyces; species Thoreauomyces humboldtii. The sequence goes on from JADGJA010000097.1 coordinate 30,787, forward strand.
TGTCGAATATCAGTCCAACCGCTAATTATGTTGTATTGACAGGTGTTGTCAGCTTCTACCATCGAACCACAGGATCCATCGAGTTTTTTTCGGATGACTCCGTAGAACGAGCTTACGACCTCGAAGGTGGACACGGCTACATTGAAAAGGACCACGGACTCGAGTTCCCGATCAACTGGATCTGGCTACAAAGCGCGTCCTTTAAGGAAGAGTCTGGATCCTCTCTTTTGGTAAGGCTTCACCGTTAACGAGGAGAGTGGGTCGCAACTTACTTTTCTCTATTCCGTGAGATGTAGGTCTCAGTCGCAGACGTTCCCTTGATCTCGCGTGATGGTCTACTGGCCCGCGCAATCTCACTTTTCCCCTTCGGCCCCGCCGTCGTAGGGAGGTTTCATTTCAGTGGGTTCCTCGTTGCTCTCCACCACGCCCGCACAAACACGACCCACAACCTTAGCCTGTACACCGGTTCAAAGATCGGAGCTCTCTCGTTCGAGACACTTGATGACGAGGAAGAGCGTCTCGAGATCAAGTTCAGAGATTACTCCGGCAACACGGAGATGACAGTATCGACTCGTCGTCCCCATGGTCGCGGAGTGCCACTGCCTGGACCTTTACTCGACTCGGACAAGATGGCTCTGATTGTAGAGGAATCCATCTCCGTGGAGATCAACGTGAAGTTGGAGAGGGACGGAAAAATCATTTTCGAGGACACGGGTCTGATTGGTGGGATGGAAGTTGTCGGAGACATGGCCAGTCTGCTTGAGGGAATCTGGGGGCTTGATACGTCACCGCGAGAAGATCTTTGATGTGACCCGACAGCTAGAAAGCAGACTAGATTTGCCCATGCTGGAGCCGGATTATCACGGAAGTCTCCCGCGCACTTACTCCTGGGTGTGTACAGCTTAGAAGAGGAATCCTTGCAACTCAAGCAACGGTCCTCTGCTCGTCCGTCAAGCCTTACTATGAATATGAATTGACAGACTCCAACCATTCACTGGCAAGTACTTCATCCAAGTACTTAGCACATAGCATATTGTCAAACAGAGAAGAGAGTCTCTGGGTATAAATGCGATTTGACGCCTCCTCACCACCCTGCGACCATACCACCGGACCCTACCCTTCCTTCGGTGCGGTTAACGAACGGACACATCAGACCCTTTGCCCGCGCCAGCACGGCATGAGCATCCCTCAGCTCGTCCATGCTGACCTCCCCAGACTCCATCATCGTGGACCCGCAGTAAGCGCACTGCACGGCCGTGAGCGCGTTCACCGAGGGTGCCCACGCGAGACCCATGTCAGCGTACGCTGCCGCCGCAGGCTCCGTGACGCCAGAGTATATGCTTTGAAGCTTGATGGTCTGAGGAAGTGCGAAGGACTGGAGGCGGTTGTGGGTGTTGCGCTTGTACGTGTGGTCCGTAGCGGTTCGGGCTGCGGCCTGAAAGGTCGACAGCGCCGAGAAGGAGTCTGGATGTTCGTCAGATGCTGGAACGAGAAACCCCGAAGCGCCGCCATCAGATGAAAGATGTTGAGCGAGATCTGATGTATGTAACAAAGGACATACCTCGAAATTGAATTCGCAAAGTCTTGACGCTTTCGTCTTTCACCAACTTCAGGTCATGATGATATACTTCCGCTTGCATGAGGGCGATATTTTTGTCCAGTTTCTTGAGTGGCTCTTCCGCGTGTTCCAAGTCATTCATCTTCACGTCCATGTTCATCTGCTTCGTTGTTGCGGGAAACAATTCGGGGTAGATGTCACCGATGGTCACGATCTCTCCCTTCTCACTGCCGGCAAGGATGTTGTTGTGCTGAATTGTAGAGAACGTGATCGTCGAAGCCTGCTCGTCGCTCAGGCATACTCGATCAAAGAACTCTGGTACCCTCATGTTCAAGGCGACGCTCTGACTTCCAAAAACGTTGTGAGCCACGAGGACGCCTTGGTCGCGCGGGTGTACATAGAGGAGACATCGTCCAGTCCGAGTCCACCGGCCAAAAATGGCGTCGTAGGTGTGCAGCTGGATCCCCCAGTGAGGAAAATGTGCCACGCCGTAAACGTTCAAGAGATGATGGTAGGTGGAAAGGGTACGGTTGTGCCAGAAGGAGTCGGATTGGTTGGTGAGGTCCTCCGAAGGCAACCAGTCGCATAAAGCTGGCAGAGAGATTTAGTGCGCAATACGAATGGCAGGGTCGGGTTTAGCAAGATGCGCGTGGGGCTGCTCTCTTACTTCCTCTTTCTGCATTGTCCGCAGCGCTCGTATGTTGCATAAGCTCCTCATCAACCTCATCTTCTTCTGCATCCAGGTTGGACAGATTGAATGGACTAGCGGGCCGGTCAATGAGGCATGATCTGATTAGCGAAGAAAGCTCATCGTCCACTACGGGTTGCCAAGTGCGAAGTTGAGTGTGACCGTTATGCTGTCCGCTTGATGGACATGTCTCACCATTTGTGGGTGATATCTTGCGGACCTTTGCTATAGGCCTTTTGTGAACGGCCCCAGCGCGGACTCTTGCGAGGTCCCGATGGGCTGGCGGAGGCATGCCAGGGGTAAGTGCAGTAGATCGAGGTAAACTGTATCTGGCGTTGAGGGACGCTGCGACGTGGTTGAAAAGGGCGGACAGGCATCTGCGCAGCAAGCTCTCAGAGGAGTCATCAACATCATCTGTCCGATTCGATCCGACACTCTGTCTTGTCATCATTACGTTTTCCACAGCACCCATTCGATCCGACATTCCGTTTTGCATATCCTGGCATTTACGTTTCCTTCAGCACCGCTTTCCACGCGACTCACGCTTCAAAAGACGAGCGCGGCTATGGGAACGTCAACGACGTGGTCTTCTGCTGCGTCTGCTTCTCCTTCGGAATCATGCCTGCGGTCAAATCCCACCATCCCGTCCTTGGTCAATGCGTTCGACGAAAAACTGGTTCATGCTGAAGAAATGGCCTGGAAGGCTGGATTCGCTACGGCTCTCGTCAGTAAGTCAAGAAACGTTTTCTGCCCTCTTTCGCAGCACGCCTTGGTACGATTGAATCATCTCTGTCGGTCCATTATCTGAGCTCCTCTAACTTGCAGCCGGCGTCATAACATGGACGGGCCTCCACTTCTTCGCAAAGTCGCGGGGTCGTCCATTTGGACGAGGGACTCCTGGGATCATTACCGCTTGTAACGTTTGGAACTTCCCTCTGCATCTTTCTTGAACACTGCCTCAAAAAGTTTTTCCACCTCTTGAACCCCCTTCTCTGTCGAGCAGTGGTTACCATGACTGTTTCGCAGGTCGCCATTCACGGAACCTACGTCTCTTTTCGGAACGAGGTCATTTTCGAAAAGCGAAGGCAGGCAATGGCGATCGCGGAGGACAGAAGAATGAGGGAATTCGGTTGGGGAAGACCTGTAGTTCATCCAGAGAGGGAGGAGCAGAAGGTGACGGACATTGGATGACCAGCATATGTTATGAGGAAAGAAGAAAACAGATACAAGTGAAAAAAGGATGCCCACTGCGGTAGGCTGAAATACATATATATGTATGGTACACTGGCAGAAGAGACGTCGGCTTTCAAGCATCGTTCATTCGCAACACCGACGTCACTCCGGAGTGATCACTGAGTTGTTCGAAATTCTTGCCTTCGACAGGGAATCGCTCCACTCCCGTTTCGCTGACGTTCAGGAGAAGCTTCGTGCCGGTACTGCCGGCGACGGACATGTCTTGCCACTGAAGGAGGTAGTCCAACCGCTTTCCGGGAGCTTCGGGATCGTCAGATCCAGGAGACTGATCACCGAGGACCTGCTTCCAGGGACGCCAGGTCGGCGTCTGCCTGCCCTCGGCCTTGCGGAAAACGTCAACGATGCTCCCATTGTCCTGGCGGAGGGTCTCAATCATCCGGATGTACTCTCGCGAATCCCGCTCGGGTTGCCACCCGAAAGGAGCGCCGGGAACGTTGAAATCCCCGGCCATGAGGACAGCATCTGAGCTCGCGTTGTAGGTTGTCGAAGCGAGGGTAGTTTCGATGTAAGAGCGGAACAAATTGAACTGCTGCAAACGAATGGTGGCGGCTTCCGAATAGAGGTCGTCTCCGTCTTCGTTTTTGATGTACGTTGCTTGTAGGTGTGACACGAACAGATGAACACGGGAGTTGACACCGTGAGAGTCCTGAGTCAGCATTTGAGTGTAGAGGATTCCTTTTGAGGCCCACGAGTCCGGGCCAGTTCCGACAACGTATTCGGTCGTGTCCGTCTTGACGATCGGGTATCGTGACATTACGAGAAGTCCGCTATCGACCATTTTGCCCTTCCACCAGTTGCGCTCGGGTCCGTGAGCCCAGTACTTTATGCCATGTTGCGCGGCAGCATCCACGAGACGGCTTCGACGCGAGGTCAGGGTTCCAAAGGTCTCACACATGGCGAAAATGTCGAACTGGTCGAGAGAATCGTGAATGAAGAGGCTCAACCGATCCTCCTTGTAATCCGCCCACGGAGCGAACTGAATGGGCGGAGGTCGCAAGTAAAAGTTATACGCGAGCACGCGGGCGCCATTTGGCGAAAACTGGGGAACCACGCCCTTTTCGGGAAATACGGGTGCTGCTTTGGGGTGCCAAGGAGTGGCTAGCATGGCAAAAATCACAAAAAGGATCCCGAAAAACAGCGCGATGGCTCCGAGGAGATGGGCAACTGGTCTGGGGATGTTCAGCCGAGTATAGCCTTTGGGCTTTGCTTCCGCAATCGAGGAGGTAGCAGCGGCCTCGAGTTGTGCGGCATCATCCCACTGTAGGAGGGGCGTTGTTTCGGAAACGACATCCGTGGAGAGAGGGTGCGCATCGCCCGTTACTGTTGTCGGTGAGCTCATGAGGGAAGGTCGCCGAGGAGATCACAGGACTGCGTGGTCTTGAGTTGCCGTGTGGGATGAGGGATTACTTTTGAGCAGCGAGCGAGTGGAAACAGATCGTCTCGCGTTTGCAGTGGGAGGAGCCCTTGCTGGTCTGAAGGGCTGGGTTGTGCTGTGAGTTCTGTTGAAAGTGCCAGGATCATCGTACCAGCAAAAACCTGAGCTGCCTGAGCTGCCGGAGCTGCCCCGAGTCCCCCGACGGCCTCCACAATCTCCAGAGGTCCAGAATCACAGCGCAACTCGGTTCGCTTACAGTACCGGCGACCTCTTCCGAGTTCCGACGTCGGTCGCCCATCCTCTCTCATTTATTCCATTCAGATACGCCCGTAAAGTTTAGTCACAATCCTTCTACGCCCCGCCTGCCTGCTTTCCTTCGCCTCATGTCTATCACCGCTTACCGTCCGGCGTGAAGTCTGCCCCCCCCCCCCGCCGCTCGTCAACTCTACTCAAGCATGGCACTCTCCTCTCGCTTCTACCTTGCGACTTTCGTAATCTACTTCTTCTTCCGGAAGCGCTTGAAGCAGTTCCGGCCTCTCTACATCCTTCTTGCCCTTGTGATCCTCTTCACGTTCCTGCACCTTGCCTGGCTCCCACGCCACGGGGGGCCCCCGAGCGACGCAATCGGGAACGGAGGGACGTTGGGGGATACCCCGGTAGTGGGAGCTGCGGGCATGTCCGATCGTGAAGACCCCAAACCTCCAGATGGATGACGATAGGCATCACAACTCTCCCAGTGGTCCTGCTAGCTACTCTGCCGCGTATGCTTCTACCTTATAGCCCTTCCTATCATGTCACTCATCCTGAAGCTTGCGCAAAACTCAAATTAATGATACCCGCCGACCTGCTTTCAGCTGTTGCCTGGAGCGACGAGAGGCCCCATGTAATTATGGCCCGAACGGACCCGACGTGTGGCTGGTCAGATCATTGAGCTTTTGATTTCACTCTGCCCGGGAGCAACCCTTTTTCCTCCCGTTTTCTTTTTTTGTGCCTTGTGGTTGGGGGTGGCTGGCTGCGTCGCTCCCTCGACTGCATTCCTTCGTTGTTGGTCTCGCTCTTCCTCCTCCCCATTTTGCCGAGTACGACGAGTTCACTCCCAAACCCCACCCCACCCGCAACACACAACAATGGCCAAGGAGAAGAAGGACAAGACCCCGAAGAAGGACGCCGCAGAGGCCGTCGCACCAGCAACACCCGCCTCCGACGAGCCGGAAGTGAGCTACGAAACCAGAGTGCTCGCCTGCAGCCCCATCGCGCACCCTCTCGCGTCAAAGAAGCTCACCAAGAAGGTCCTCAAGACTGTGAAGAAGGGTAAATCGCGCTTTTCGTTTGCTGTCGCTTTCCGCTGGGCTTTTTTTCTCACCAGCGTGTGAAAAACTCCGTGTCCACAGCTGCAAAGACAAAGAACGTGCGACGGGGAGTGAAGGAGGTCGTCAAGGCCTTGCGAAAGGGCCAGAAGGGCATCGTGGTGATTGCGGGAGACATCTCGCCCATGGACGTCATCACCCACGTTCCCGTCATGTGCGAGGAGGCGGACGTGTCGTACATCTACGTGCCATCGAAGGAGGAACTCGGAAACGCCGGATCCACGAAGCGCGCAACGTCGGTCATCCTCGTCGTCAAGAAGGACAAGTCCGAGATCGACTACTCGGAGATCTACGAGGAGGTGGCGGAGGAGGTCAAGGAGCTCAACAAGAAGCTCATCACCACGGTCTGAGGCCCTTGACGGCGATCTCCTCTTCTGCATACGGTTGGACGTCAAATGCCGTCCCCCTTGTTTCTCCTTCCGACCCCACGTGTAGCGCTTGCCACCCGGAACGCCTTGCACGAGATCACGAAACCTCGCGCCCACGATAGAACGGCATCATTACTAGACCATTCCTAAACCCGGGGTGCTGTTTGTCCTGCGGATCGGTTGCATCTACCAGAGCTGCGGTCGATGCTCTCTCGTTTTTTTCGCCCCTTCCTCTTTGATCGCATCTCTCATCCTGTTCTCCCGCATCCTTTCATCTCTCTTCGACCTTTCTGTATATTTAACATTTTCGTTTTACTACCTTGGTGATTCGCTTGCTCGCCTGCGGTAAGGGACAAATTGTCGCTCCACGGATCTGCAACGGGATTGTTGCCTGTCGGCCTCGGTTCGTAGAGACGTTGCGCATCGGCCCTAATGAGCGGAGGGTTGGACTGTGACAAGGGAGCCGAAGAGCGGAATCGATGCAGAAAGCGGGGGGAACCTGAAGGCCACTCCTGTGCGACCCCTTTTTCTCGCAATCTTTGGAGGTTTGGACACTGGGCGAACAACCCACGAGGCACCGCCAAAGCCAGCTTCTTGCCTGATTAGGGTTGCGTTGTTGTTGTTCACAGAGTGACGCCCAACGTGCAAACCTCCAGCCTCTCCTCTCTTCCCCTGTGCAGCGGCAGGTCAAAACCGTACAGGTGCGGTACCTCCCCCATGGGCCAGACCGTGTGTTGGCCATTCAGCATCTCCTTGTCCACTCCTTTGATCGTAAATCGGCGAGCTACGCAGTACCGTTCGTGTCGTCAATCCTACCCGCTTGAGGCGGCGCGTTCCAGCTACTTTCCGCCCTCGTCGCACGGTGTCTGTCAGGTGGGATTCCTTGCACCCCATGGCCCCCAACCTTCCTCGTCCTCCCCCAGCCACGCCGCTCCACCGTCTTTGCCGCTGTCACTGCTCAAAAGACACTCGAGCCTCATACCTTCATTCCCTCTTTCTGTATCTCCTCTGCAGTGACTCTCGCTGTCTCGCTTCGCGTGTTATATAGGCATACGGTCCTTCGGACGCGACTCACCGCCAGGTATGCACACACGCGGTCGCCTCGCCCTCCACCCGCCGGTTCTACCCGGTCGCACTGGGCGCTCCAAGATTTCCTCCTGTCTCGCTAACAAGCCTATCCCGTTCAGAAACTCGCTCATATTCCTGCGCCCTCCATCCCCGTGCGTCCTCGCTCAATTATCTCACCTTTGCCGCTCGGTGGCGTAGACGTGTATCCTTTCTGCTACACCTATATTTGATTTGGCATTTTCAGGACTCAAAAGTATGCTCGTGGTTTTGTGATTTTCGGACTTACTTTGGTCTCCTCTCACTGGCTTTTTCTTTGCTAGCCAGATAGATACCCGGACTCGCACCTCCGTCTCCAGTTGTCATCTTTTCGGCGTGATGTGAGCAGGTCATATCGACAACTGGTTTCCTGGCAATCGCTGACGCAACATATGCGTGTAGATTACACACCGTCACATACGTTCGGGAACCCGCAGGACTTTCCTTTATCGGCGACCCTTCTTCATAACCTCTCCTTCCTACTTCACTCAGCAACCCTGCCTTCCCTACTCCCATCGGCTCTCGCCGTTATGACGAGGTCAACAGACTTTGGTGCGTCTCCACCCTCCGAGCCGTTCAAAAAGCCACGTTATAGCCCACAATCGCCATATGGCTATCCTCTCGGCAGCGCACCATCGAATGGCTTTAGTCCTCCTGCCGCCGAGTTGTACCAACAGTTCAACTCGATGGGACCTTATATGAACGTTCTGGGAGGGATGGCTGGCATGTCCGGCATGCCGGCCATGCCTAGTCCTCAGCAGCAGCAAAGTCCCAATCCCGGCATGCCCGCGTTCCAAGGCATGAGCCACAGTCAGTTTCAGGCAGCAGCTCAGTTCTCGCAGGGCGGTTTCACGTCCCAGTACCACCACCATCTGCCGTACCACGGCAACCCAAATTTCCAGGGGCCCCCGGATTACAATCACACCATGCGCACCATCTACCTCGGTAACCTGCCTACGCTCGTCACGTACGAAGAAGTCATCAATCTTGTAAAAGGCGGCGCGTTAGAGCAGGTCAAGATCTTGGAAGAAAAGAATTGTGCTTTCATCACATTCATAGACGCGACCGCTGCGCATGCATTCCATTTAGAGTCTCAAGGAAAACGTCTCAGTCTCGGTCCCCAGGAGCTCAAGATCGGATGGGGAAAGTCCTCGGCGCTACCAAATCACGTCCTCTCTGCAGTGCAGGGCGGCGCCTCCCGCAATGTTTTCGTAGGAAACATCGATGACTCTGTGAACGAGAGCATGCTCGCCCAGGAACTTGGACGATTTGGTCCGATCGATCAGATCAAGATCCTGCCAGAGAAACGGATCGCGTTCGTTCATATGGCCAGCGTCGGTGCCGCTATGAAGGCCATCCAGACATTGCCAAGCGATGCTCGCTGGGTCACCCGACGCATCAACTATGGCAAGGACCGTTGCATGTATCAGCCGAAGCGGGAGCTGGGAGCCGGGAGCAGCACTCGCTCGACTCCCCCTTCGACTCCCGGTGGGGGATTGGTGTATGGCGGGTCGACTCCTTACGGACGCCAAATGGCTCCCTACGGTAATCCACTCTACAACGACCAGTTCAACGGCATGAACGCTAGTCCCGGTATCAACCGGACAATATACCTGGGTGCAATCCATCCTGATGTCACTACGAAGGATCTTTGCGATGTAAGGTCTTCCCGAGTTCAGTGGTGTCTTCACGATATTTATCTCTATCTCTAGGTTATTCGCGGCGGAATTCTGCAGAATATCAAGTACATGCCCGACAAGAACATTGCCTTCGTTTCCTTTATTGACCCAGCCGCAGCACTCAACTTTTTCAACCGTGGCAGTAGCGAGGGCCTCGTACTCAAGGGGAAGCGCCTGAAGATTGGGTGGGGCAAGCCATCTCCACTTCCTGCCGCAGTGTCAGTAGCTGTGCAAGCGGGTGCCTCCCGCAACGTCTATATCGGCACCATTGATGACGCCGTGTCGGAGGATCGTCTCCGCAAGGACTTTGGCGAGTTCGGTGACATCGAGCTCGTCAACATCATCGCCGACAAGAACATCGGTTTCGTCAACTTTGTCGACCTCGTTTCTGCGGTCAAGGCTGTCGAGGTCTTCAAGAACGAAGAGTCGAGGGGCTACGGACAGTACCGCATCAACTTCGGAAAGGATCGATGCGGGAACCCCCCACGTCCGCCTCGCGAAACCGCCGCTCAACGAGCGGCTGCTGTGGCCGCCGCAGCTGCCGTAGGGGAGGCAGCGGCAGCCAGTCTCAACGTGTCACTCTCGAGCCTGGCCCATGGTGGTTCTGCCCCCGGTGCCGTTGCCGTTCCCTCTGCTGGTCAGACGATCGGAGGACCCGGGGGCTTGGTGGTACACCCTTCTGATGTCCTCGACGAAAACGAGAGCCTCTTTGGTGGATGACCGAGATGGAAGCTTCGCGGCACAACGTCGTCCATCCGGCCCTCCTTGATACCTCTCAGCTAGACATGAAACTTCCTTCATCACCACTTTTCCTTTCCTAGTTCACTCCCTAGTTCCCACTCTATTCACCGCGTACCATGTTCCCTCTGCATGGCGTACATACTTTTCCTTTGTCTCCTTCATTTCCGGCGCGCTTCGTGCGCGTAATTGCATTTTCATCGTTCGCTCTTCTCCCTGTCAGGATAGCTCCAGGGTTCGATGGTGCGAAGGTTCGAGGCGTCGCGGGAACGAGTTCGGTGGCTGGTAACAACATGTCGCTCTGGCTGACCTGAGTCATCACTTCCAGGAAGCCAGTGTGAACGCGTTGGGCAATACTTAAGTGGTCGTCTTCCGCAGGAACAACTCAGAAAACCTCCACGAGCGCTTTGACGATACATCATTCCACAGGAGCATATCGGTTCAGACCCCCCCCCCCCAAGCGCTACTCTCAGTTATACGTCCGTCAAGCAAGTTACTCCACTCTTCAAGCACCTACCTCACGTGAATGAGTTCGCCGCTTCTTCCCGTCGAAGGAGTGGACGGGGAAGCCGTCACGCCCTCGGCTTCCCTAGGCTTCGTTACCCGTCGAATCTCACGCATACCATCCTCCAAAGACAACGCATCTATACCAGCCGCGCTGGACGATGACGGTCTGAAGTCTTCGAAGGCGTCAGGCGTCGTTCGAGGCTACACGCTGAAGACAGTGTACCTTGGCCTCGCCTTCTGTCTGATCTTCACGGCTTTGTAAGTGAAAGACAAGATCTGGCTCATGTGGGAAGAAGGTGACCTTTTCTTTTCTATGTTCTGATTCATCTCGTCTCTCCGTCATGCAGCAACGTAGCCCAAGCTTACATAACGATCCTTTACCCGACCATAGGAACGTTGACCCTCGCGACCATCTACGGCTTCTTTGCCCTCGGATCCCTGGTCGCCCCGCAGGTCGGAGACGCCCTCGGCATCAAGTGGGCCATGGCGGTGGGATCCGTCTTCTTCGTCGTTTTCATCGGATGTCTCGAGACCGGAGCGGACGGCATCGTCCTTCTGTCGGCGGCGGGCGTGGGAATGGGCAGCGGGACCCTGTGGATCAATCAGGGAGTCTGGCTGAGCAGACTGAGCGCCAACACCGGAGGTTCCATGACCGGTGAGTGGTGTCTCTCGGGGGGGCTGGGGACGTATGGGAAGATCCCTTCGTTTGACATGTTCGAAAAAACAACCTTCTGTCTTCAGGCTACTTCACCGGTCTGTTCTTCACGATATGTAACGCGAACGGCATCGTGGGCAACATCTTGGCCATCATCCTCCTCGAAGCCGGTCTTTCGATCGACATGATGATCTGGGGAATGTTCGTTGCCGGTGGCATCGGATGCAGCATGATGGTCCTGGTCGACCCGATGCACAGCACGGTTCCGATCGGCAACGACACCCAGCCAGCCATGACCTTCAAGGATCAGCTGAGGTCCGTGAGAGACGTTGCGAAGATGAAGAAGAGTTTGGTGATACTGCCCTGCATATGGCTGCAGGGTTGCAACCTGGCGTTCATGTTCGGAAGACTGCCCGACATGCTGCCGAACGATGCGGGAGGAGTCGCGGTTGCCCAGGTGTTTCTCTGTTATGGTACGTGTGTGGATACGTATGCCCCCCCCCCCCCATGTAGTCATCTTATCGCTTTCCGTCCGTCCCGTCTGACACCTCTGTTCGTTGCTTCTTGTTCCGAAAATAAAAAAATCATTCTAGGCGCCCTGCAATGCATCTTCTCATACGTGAACGGCGTGATCTACGACCGTTTCGGATGGAAGCCTCTGGTCCGATCCTTCCTCCTCACCGGCATCTTCGCCTACTCGGTACTGGTGTCCCTCCTCCCATCCGAATACGGACTCCACGGCACCTTCGGGCACCTCGTGGAACCTTTCCTCCTCATCGGAGGTCTTCTGGGTCACCTGGACGCCACCCTCAACACGGCCATCAACCTCGCCATGAGCAAGGCCTACCGACCGGGGAACGAGACGGCCGCAGCGTTCGGGTTCTACCGGGTCGGGTTCTGCTCCGCCATGGCCCTCATGAACATCCTGGGAGGCGCCTTCGAGATCGGTTGGATCATGGTCTGGAACGGGGCGTGGGTCGCCGTGGCCGGATGGCTGTACGAGAGGCACGCCGCCGAGATGCAAGGATCCGTCGCGGATCCGTTGCTGCCGGCGGACCCGGAGCTGGGGAATGGCGGTGGTGGAGGAGGGGGAGGAGGAGGAG
>JADGJA010000098.1:0-43123 GCA_027596035.1 Thoreauomyces humboldtii
CCCCCGAATGTCCCAGAGGTCGGCAGTCACTCGTTCCATGACCTCGCATCCGGAGACAGGGCCGCTCAAGGCTTCGACCGTCCGTCTCGATCCGTTCAAGATTCTGCCCACCGAGCTTTCAGCCCGCATCCTAGGGTCTCTCTCCGACCTCACAACGCTCGAAAGCCTTCCCAAGGTCTCCAGACTATGGCGGACGCTTACCGACGATCTCTACGTCTGGCGCACACGTCTCTCTCTTCCCTCCACATTCTTGGAGCGGTCCCTCGATGAGCACACAGATGAAGAAGGACCGCTGTTGTCGCACACCCGACTTTGCCCAACTCCGCACAGAGGGCAGGAGGCGGGGACGGACGACTGCTTCTGTGACCACTTATCGGAGGATCGGATGACGCTCATGACGCGGCACGCTGCACGGTTTCTCGAATGCGTGGACAAACCCAAGGATCTCTTCATGGAACTGACGCCACTGACGTTCCTACTCGCGGAACCCGACAGTCTGTGCCAGCTCATCTCGAAGGGAGTGGGAGCGTCCAGCGAGGACGACGTGATGCAAGGAATCGACGCCGCCCTGGACCCGAGTCCGAGACGGTTCTGGAGTAGCAAGGGTAGCGACTCTGACGCTTCGACCGAGTGGTTGACGTTCGAGCTTCGTCAACCTGTGTGTCTGATCCAGAGCGTCACCATCAGGCCTTACAAGGCCACGTATCAGCGTGGCATGCCCACGTATGCACCGAGGACGTTGGAGATCGCCGTCGGTGTGTCAACCGATCCTGAGGGAATGCATTTCTGGACTCCGGCCATGCATGTCGACAACGTTGAGGAGGAGCAGGTCTTCGTCCTCACCCCCAGCATAGCTGTTGGAGGCTTCTTGCATCTCAGGATGGCGGGACGGTCTCAGAGGCAGCCTGGCGACCAGCTGTGGTACACCGTGCTGCAGTCCGTGTCCTGCATGGGCCTTCCTCTCGGTCTGATCGGTCGGTCTTATCCCGTTACGGGACAAGTGCTGGCTCGCTACTGTCAGGGCGTTCGTCGCGATCTGGGTGGCGACGACCAAGGGGATGAGGACCCAGCCACGCGGGCGGAAGCATTGCGCTTCCAGCTGAAAACGATGCAAGAGGACGTGCAGGGTCTGGCAGATACTCTCGAACAGGCCCAGTCCTTGCGCCGTCAGATCCGACGATGCGCCTATAGCGGCAACTGGACCGTCGCAGCGACACTGACTGCGGGCGAGGCTATCGACTCGCCCGTTCGATCCGACCGATCCATCACCTGGCTCATGGAAGAAGCGCTGACGCCTTTCCACGAGCCTCCCAGACGCAACGACATCGCCTCCCGAGCCACGGTGTATCTCGATCTTCTGTACCAGGAGAACACCGGTCCCATCTCGGGCGTCGAGGCCGCCTACTTTGCCCACACCGACCCCGTGAAGTCGACCCCCATGCTCCGTCGCTGCATCGACGACGGTCGGGTGGAGTGCACGGAAGCCCTCGGGGACGCATTCTTCGCGGACGGACAGACGATGCTCAAGGACTCGGCCATGAACACGGTCAACGCCCTCCTCATCTACGCTCGCTGCAACGCCTTCCACGGGATGGTCGAGTGCTTCCTCGAGCTGGGACAGTACGAGACGGCCCTCCAGATCCTGGACGTCGTGTCCCTGAGTCCCGACGAAGTCCCCGGCGACCCAGTCTTCGACAGCGTGAACGGCACGGAGCCCGGCGTCCCCGCCACCCGATGGGACTATGTCGCCTTCCTGCAAAAGATCCTCGTGCGCAAGGGAAAGGACGAGGCGGCTCAGGTCGCTTGCTTGCTGCTCAAGCGACCCGACATGCGGAAGACGGTCCTGGTGGCTCTGAGGCTCGAGGAGGAGGCGAGCGACGTCGCCGATGACGCGCTGCCGGATTGGCTCATGAGCTGGATGATGGTGGAAGACATACTGGATAGCATGAGCGATGCCGAGGTCGATCTGGGGGAAGGGTTCCGGGATGCTATGATGGCTGCTATGGAGGGTAACATACCGGATGATCTGGAGGATGACATGGAAGATGATTTGGAGGATGATGATGTGGAGGATGACATGGAGGATGATATGGAGGATCTCGATGCTGAGGATTGAGACGAAGGGTTTTTTGGTAGCTCCTACACCATAGGTAAAAGGATCGCTTTGAAGCTTGGGACCTCGCTTGCGGGGCACCATAAGGAGGTTTTATGTCTCGTCGAAATTTTCATATGGCGTAGGTGCGATCCAGACTATTAGTGCACGGCTTTTTCCCCCCTTTGGTGTCGATATCCTGGTTTCTTCTCTTGCCCCTTTTGCAACAGCTCCTGTAGCTACTCACCACCCATATATACCTCTGCTCCCACTCCAAACAACGAAAGTCCATATCCAGATTCACTCCAACCGACCCTTCGTCTTTCGTTCGTCTCCGACCTCTTCGCCTTGTCTGTCGCTCTGCTTCTCGTCTCTCGTCTACTCAGCCCCTCTCGCGCACCGCCGGCTTCACCGAGCCATTCTCCCGCCGTCCACTGCGCCTGTCGCTTTCTCTTTCTCCCCTTCCTTCTCACTACTTTCCCTATAAGCCATCCCTGGCGAGATCCGGGTTCTTTCTTTCCGACGGGTACCGCGAGGACGACGGGGCTTCGCCGTCCACAAGTTTTCGACCTTGCGGCTGTGAAAGGGGAATTCGCAAAAGGTCGCAGGAGCTGCGTCCCCTTACTCTGCCGTCACCGCTTTCCCCGACGTATCTACGCCCGAAACTCTTGCTCGGGAACGGCTGCGCGACCTTCCGCGTCTCGGCATAGTTGTATTACTTTCGTTTGCCTGCCACCCATTGCGCTGATCTCGGGGCGGTGCGCACTTCCCTCCTGCACTCCTCGACTTCGTTGATACCTTCCACGGTTGCCATTCATTGAACGCAGGGGACGCTTTGTTACTGCTGGATTTTCGAAAAGTTTACTCGACTTCATACCCGCCGTCGGAGAATTGGCCGAAGGAAGCGTAACCCCGAAACATGTCGCACCAGCCAAAGACTACGATCCATGTTACCAATATCACCAGAGACAAAGCCACGCTGAAGCGCATGTTCCAGGAAATGGAAGGGTTCCGGCGGATATCCTTTCATCAGGACTACTGCTTCGTATGCTTCGACGACCTTGGCTCCGCTACGGACGCCATTGACGAGATTCACAGCCAGGTATGCGTGTCTCGTGGCGGATGACAGGAAGAGCTCATGCGCTGATTCGCCGACGCTCTCGAACAGACCGATATGCTGGCAGCCTATGCTAAGCACGGAGTCGCTTCCACCACAACTCCGACCATCGCCGTGCAACCAAACCCCATCCTCTACGTCAGTTTGTTTTCATATTTCACAGAGACCGAACTTACCCGCATATTCCGAACGTACGAGGGCTTCGATAGGTAGGCACACTTACAAGTATGTGTCGTCTGTTATGGTACCTGTTGGCTGAACCGTTTTGTCTTGTAGCTGTCGCTTCTTTCCCAGTCATGCGCTGGTACGGTTCAAAGACATGGAATGCTCAAAACGCGCCCTTGAAGATCTCAACTCTACCACAAACCTTTTTGCAAACTATTCCACGAAGGGCGCCAAACAGAGCGGTGGCCGCTCACGACGGGGAACCGTCAGTTCGACTTCTGGAGCGCCGACCATCAATGGCAGCGTCTCCCAGACCGCGACATCCATTCCAGGGCGAGGCGACAGGGCCGGCGTCGAATCCTCTTCGCGTCGTGATGAGCCCGGCGCCGTAACAGGATCCGGACATCCGAAGCGCACCATCCATGTGACCAACATTGACAACGACAAGGCTAGCATCCTCGCCCTCTTTTCAAAGTACGAAGGGTTTCGTCGTGTGGCGTTTTACGCGGACTACTGCTTCGTCTGCTTCGCCGATACCCGCACTGCCTCGAAAGCCGTGGAGGAACTATTATTCAAGACCAAGATGAAGGCCAACTTCGCAAAGGCCGATTTTATTCCGCACCCCATACCATCCTCTGCCATCGGGCATCCAAACTTCATTATCCGCGTCTCCGACTACCCTTCGAACACGACAGAGTACGACCTTGTTCACCTCATGGAACGATACGAAGGCTTCCAGGACGTGCATTTCTATCATGCTTCCTGCTTGGTTTACTATAAAGATCAAGCGTGCGCGCGTCGAGCCCTGGAGGCTTTGAACGACACCACAAACTTCACCGCCATATATTCGAAGAAAGGCATAAGCTCGCGTTCTCGGGGCGGAGTGTCCTCCGGAACGCGTGGGGTTCGCTCGAGCGCGATTTCTGTCGGCGTATCTGGCCGTCCAGTCGCCACGACTGCCTCTTCCACTACCACCACAATTTCTGCCACTATACCACCGACCGGTCAGTCCTCCTCGGACTCTACGGTCACGACCGTCGAAGACGAGTCCTCGTCATCTCCTCGCGGAAGCCCGATCCCGGCGATGCACCGCGCTACTGCATCAGAGGATGACGAGGCAGAGTCGGATGAGGAGACTGATGACCAGGAAGAGGGATCTGACGAAGTGCCATCGCAGTCTTCCGTACCGAGCAGGTTCATCCAGCCTGATTCCGTGGATGACGACGCTACCCTTGCTGTCGCCGCCGAGCTTGCTGACGGCGACGATGTTCTTGACGGGACTGTGCCGGGAGATGAGGAGGACGACGCGATAGTCGGAAATTTCCCAGTGTCTGTCAGCGACGAGTCGAAGAGCACAGAGTCTGATGAACTTGAAGCTACCGACATATTCCTGCACGAACATGTTGCGCAACACATGCAAGCATCCCCTCATGAGGAGCTTCTTCATCATCATCAGCCAGGTCCGCAAGAGATTCACAAGCACATGCACTTTGCGACCTTCACCCAGCAGCACTTCCACATGTCACCTCAGTCGCATCTGTCCCTTTCGGGACTGCCGGCGCAAGGTCTCGCGCAGTCGTACGCACCTTCTGGAAAGCTTCCTGTCCATCCGTATGCTCTCGCCGCTACCAACAGCGACCGCGAGCAGCAGGAACAACATCAACAGCATCAGCAGCAGCAATCCACTCCCTACGATCACAACAGTCTTCTTTTGGAGAAGTCGGGCATCGAGAACCAGCTTATGGCGGCAAAGTCGTTCATCGATGACATGTTCCAACAGTACCTCCACCTCGAGCAGGAGAATCGTCTGCTCCGCGAATCTCATCTGCATCATTCCCAGCAGCAGCAGCAGCAGCAACATCAACAACAGCGACAAATACAGAACATTCCTCAACATCAACAGCAAGATCAAGGAGACTTCAGGCCTCCACTACTCGGCTCAACGAACCCGCTTTCCGGTGACGAAAGCTACGCACACGGTCGAAACGTGGATCATTTACGCGGCTTCTCGGATGGTCGTCTCACGGCCGGTGTAGCAATTCCGGGCACGTCCGGACCTCTGGCTCACACGGTGGTCACATCGGTCACAAATGGCTCCATTCATCAGCCGGCAGGCGCCGGGATGGTGACTGGTGATGTTGGCATGAGTCTCAATATCAGTACGGGCAAGTACGGCACCGAGAATGCCTCATCAAATGGCAGCGCCTCGCTGGACATGTCCCCGGAGGAACTGCTGCACCAACAGCATCAACGCCTTCAACAGCATCTGCCCGCCGGTTCTCTGCCCGGGGGTCCCTCCGTGATCGCGTGGCCGCAATTCGCTCAACATCCGCAGGCTCTCTTCCATCAGCATCAGCAGCACATTCAAGCTCAGCAGCAACATCTTCAGCAACAACAACACCAGCAACAGCACCAGCATCAACACCAGCAGTCTCTCTATCCCGAACAACAGCACGCATCTGGTGGCAGGCCTCACACGGGAGATCACGCCGGCCCACCGGCCCTCATCGTCGCAGTTAACTCGAACTCCACCCCCGCTCCTTCACAACAACAAACCGCCAGCATCAACTCGTCGGCACCCTCGGCCACAACGAGGAACCTCAACGCTGGCGTCGCCGCTCAAAGCGCACCGGTTCCCGTGACCCCCTCATCATCCGCCTCCTCCTCATCGGCGACCATCGCCACCGCCACCGACGCGAATCCCGCATCCACCGCCACCGCCGCCTCTGTCGCTTCCGCCGCTTCGGAGCGCGAGAGGTCCCTCACTCGAGAGATCGCCCAGCTTCGCGAGCAGCTCAAACGTCGCAACGAGGAGTACGAAAGGTTGGACGCGGCTCACAAGTCGTGCGGCGTCCTGCAGGGTCTCCTCGCCATGTGCGAGTGAACGCAAAAGACGGGAGACACAGAGAGCGAGACGGGGGCGTATACAAGAGAGAGGATTTGCTGGGATACTTTACATTCGGAATTGAAAATAGCAACGCTATCGATCAACCTACCCGGCTTCCATCCATTCGCTCCCTACTCCTTTCATCCTGGTTCTCTCTGCTCAGCCCTTTCTTCCGTCACTTGATCCTTCCCACTTCCTCTCGTCGAAAATACACTTTGCCTTTGAGTCTACATTTGGTTCTCCGTCGATGATCTTGCTGCACGCAGCGACGCTCTAACAGAACACTCGCAGAAATCGAGAGCGACACAAATACCAAATCGGTGCAAGATAAACGCTCCGCATACCACTCGGCCATGATGCCGAGCGAGATGCAAGGCCCACGGATACGTTTTGAACCTCGACGGCATGACCAGCCCTTGCAAGAATCCACTGGCTTCCGCACAAAAAAATATTGGATGAGACCTGCTAGGTGATGGAATTGATCGACTTCAGAACGTTGACACGGTACATGTTCTCGTACACCCATCCAGGATTGAACTGGAGACCTTCTGCGAGTTAATTCCGACATCGCTGTCGAAAATGTTAAGCAGATGTTATAGCCAACTAAACCATGGGTGCATACCTCCAGAACCGCCATTGCCGTATACATTCGGTACTATTTTGAGTGACCGAGTTTTGAATGACCGAGTCTAGATTCGGGACTTTTTTGAGGAGATAGTTCCACTTGCTGCTCTCCTTCCTCACGTCGGTGCCGTGAATCTCTTTGAGAAAGCATGCGGCATCCGGAAAGCCCGCGAGTTCCCTTGGGTGGAAAGAGATGGTGGCTCTTTCGATGTGACATCGCTGAAGGACCAAATAATTTCCAAGAGCATCAATGTCTACGCCAAGCTTCAAAGCTTTCCGCAGAATTCTCTTCCGGTAGCATCCTCGACAACATTCTCGAAAGGAAAGGCTTGCGGGCCGTCAGCTGCGCAGCGATCATGACCGTCTCTTGCGTATTCCTGGTCATATCTAGAGCGCAGGAAGAGAATGACGGGGCAAGGCAGTCGATGTGGGCATGAAATGAGCTGACATTGCGACATTTCGTTGAACTGGGTGTAATCGGCCGTCGTTTGAGGAACAGGATTTGTCCCAAGCGAAGTACTGTGATCTTACTGGCGAATGCACTGAAGTGACGATTGGCAACGTTGAATGCTTGCCGTGACCTCCTAGAGTCATGAGTGGTTCCAAAAGCAAGTTGGAGACGAGTGGTTAGGAATGCGTGAGCAGGAGAAGGGGAAGTAAGAGATGAGCAGATTGTGTTCGTTTGCAGGTTTCAACGCGTTCGTCCGGTTCAGAAGTACGCGTTCGCTGCTTTCGATAGCATCTGACGGAAAGGCCCCGCCTATACACACCACACTTTCCGCATCCCTTCGTTGACCTCACCATCAGGACGTCGCCACGTTCACTAGAAGACCTACGGAAATGGCCGCCAGGAGCGACCTTCCCGACATCCCCATATCCTCTCCCAGTGACTACTACAAGGTCCTCGGCATCGACAGGTCCGCCGACAATGCCGCCGTCAAGCGCGCCTACCGCAAGATGGCGCTCAAGTACCATCCTGAAAAGAATATGACCAAAGAGGTCATGAACCAGTTCATGTTAATTGGGGAGGCATACGACGTTCTCATTGATGGTGAGAACCAGAGGCGCATGTGTGAACCACGGAACGTTTTGACTGATCGCTGATTTCCTCGTGTATACAGCAAAGCGAAGGGCAATATACGATCAGTATGGACCGAATGGTCTGAAGAATGGAGTTCCAGCTCGTGACGGTATGGTAGAGGCTGGAGTTAGTGTTGCAAAAATCTGAAAGTTGATCCAGGGTGAAAAATCACAGGTTTTGATGGGTATCCAGGAGGCTACCAGTATCACGGTAGCCCCGACGAGACTTTCTCACAGTTCTTCGGAGGGAAGAATCCTTTCACCGGTAGGTGTTTACATCAGGAAGATGAGTCCGAACGGAAGAGAAAAGTTTCCTGAAGGCAGAAGGCTTCTCTGGAAATCAGACTTCTTCGCCGTCCACACGGCAACTCCTGGACTGGCCGACGCATCCACGACGTCTCCCGCCTTCGGATCAAAGTTCGGTGGTCTCCACGGCATGAGTCGATCCCCCGACGACCCAAATCTCCTTCACGGACCTTCACACGATGCAGCTCAGGAAAGGGACTTGGTGTTGACTCTCGAGGAACTCTACCTGGGAACCGTCAAGAAACTCAAAGTGTCGCGGAGGGTACGCATAAACCAGGGTTAAGGCTCGATACCGCATCTCGTTGAAAGAGAATCTAAATCACAGGTCCTGAATGACGACAACACGACCACGTCGGCTCAAGAAGAGATCCTGACGGTTGATGTGCAGCGCGGATGGCGAGCAGGGACCAGAGTGACCTTCCCCAGTAAGGGAAACCAGGGACCCAACAAGATCCCCTCAGACTACGTTTTCATCGTCAAGGAAGCTCCTCACGCGTTCTACACCCGGAACGGCAACGATCTGATCTACACGGCCGGGATCTCTCTGTCGAAAGCGTTGACGGGATCCATCATCGAGATAAAGACCCTCGACGATCGGTTGCTGAAGATTCCCGTCAACGAGACCGTACAGTGAGTACATCGTTGTTAGAAAGTTTTGGAGAACATCAATGTCTGACGAAAGGCTTCCCACCCAGCCCCGATTATGTCAAGGAAGTCTCGCACGAAGGCATGCCCATTTCCAAGACGCCCGATCAGCGTGGTCGATTGCTCATAAAGTTTACGATCACTTTCCCAACCTACCTCAACGATCAACAAAAGAAGTTGATCAGGGAGGCGCTACCGGCGTGAGTCCTCTTCTTTCTTGGTGACTGTGCATGTTATAATGGAATGGAATGGCCGTGTGGAACCTGTGAGAAACGTTAGACAGCGCTTCCAAGGAAGCGAGCGATTGGGTGATATGCCTTTCTGATTTGTGTATTGTGCGAGTGAGAAAGAGTGGCCGCTTTCCCTTTCGAGTTCCCGATTGTGCAAAATAAGTCCTTCTGCTCGATTCCCTGCTTCTCAATGTTCCGTCGTGCTTTCCCCGCCACCGTATTACAAGAGCAAAAGTCTCATCGAGCCTTTCCTTCCGCAACCTGTCCGCTCGCCCCTGTCCCATGCAAAAAAAAAATGTCGATCGCCGCCACCCTGCCCTTCCTGATGTCCGTTTTCAATGGTCAAAGATCATTCTTCCATGTCCGCCTCGATTTCAGCGATGGGCTTTCCCTTCCTGTTCTTGGTCTTGCTGTTCTTGGGTCTACCCCTCTGCTTGTGGACCCTGTCCACGCAGTCGTCCCTTCCCTGCTCCACGCATCTTTTGCAGGGACGAGCCGTGTCGCACTTGAAGTGATGGTCCTTGCAATTGGTGCACGCGTGCTGGACCTGAGGCTGACGTTTGGCGGGCGTCGGCGGAGGAACGGCAGCATTGGCCGAAGAGGAGGAACCCGTCGAAGTCGGGGAAGTGGTGGTGTTCTTCTTCTGTTTCTTTGCGGTGTGGCTGGCCGCTTTGCTGGTCTTGGAAGCGGGAGCAGGTTTGGTCACGATCGTGGATGTGGGGATCGTCGGAGTGGACGAGGATCCCGCGATGGGTGAGAAGGGAGGGAATCCCGACAGGTGACCGAGTCCCTTCGGATGTTTGAGGAGACTACGAGATTGGTGATGGGGTGAACTCTTTCCGTGAGTTCCTACGCTTCCTTCGTCCATGTCGTCGTCGAAGATGTCTTCCCCGTAAGCATTAAGCAAAGCCGCTGCAATTTCCTCCTGCTCCTTCTGCTTGCGCTTGCGAGACGCGGATGCTGTCGACCGAGGCATGACGGAATGGTCGACCCTTGGTTCCAAGATCGCAGCCACGCCGAGAGACGCTCGGAGGTTGCTGATTGCTCGACCGTGATTTTTGCCGTGGGAAGAGGACGTGGAGGATGTGGATGCGACGCGACGGTTCGAGGACGGTCTGGTGTACGGGTCTGGGTGAGATTCGGCGGCGGACGGAGCCACGGGAGTTCCAGTTCCCGTTTGCATGAAGTTAGCACGAGGGTTGAACTGAGGAGGCATCATCCTGGGGAACGAGTACTGAAGGTGACAGAGTATGTGAGCAGGAAGCCTACGGTGGATGTACACCGAAAGCAGAAAATTCGTGCAAACTCACCATCGCAGTCGGAAGCTTGACACGTTCAGCGCCGGGAGCTACGAACATCTCTTTCGAGCCCTTTCGAGACCTCGGAACTGGAAACGGAGGAATATCCGCCATCGTCATCTCACTTAGATCCATTGGCTGCAACGAATCCCACATATTAGTCTGTCCTCTCTGCTGCTGCTGCTGTGCTCGTCTCCTAGAGGAAGTGGACTGGACAGGTGCGCGAGGAGGGAACATGTTGACTGGGGTTCCTCGCATCAGATACGCAGACTGAGGAAGAGGCAGCATTGCAGCGGCAGGATCGTGCATATAGTAACCTCCCTCGGGAAGCGGGTGGTGAGGAAACGCGAGATGTCCGAGAGGAGGCGGAACCTGCTGCTGTGGATGCATCGGGATCCCGAGAGGACTGTGCATGCGAGAAGAAAGAGCAGGCGGATGACCGTCGTTCCGAGCTGAAGCTGTAGCAGCCCAGTATTCATTCTGCATGTGCATCGGATACGTCGCAGAGTACGGACCCGCGAAAGGAAGCGAGGGTGGTCGAGCCCAAGCATCTTGGTGCTGCTGCTGGTCCAAGCGAGAGTCGGCGACGACAGGCCCGTCCGGCAGGCCCTCACTCCCGTCCGATGCATCCATTGGAATCACTTCCTCCTCTGTCTGCGGACTACGGTACTGCATGAAACCGTGGAACGTCGGTTCTAAAGCCGTCGGAATGCGGCTCTTCTTTGACGGAGGAGGCGGGGAAGGCAAAGGCGCCAAGTCGTCCCCGGAAGACGAGCTCGAGCTAGCCCATCGAAGAAGAGTCGGGATTTTCTGATCAGGCGGGGTGTATGATCTGTACAGTCCACCTGCAGCGAGTATCTCGCTCTGCAACGCCTTATCCCTGCTAGGAAGAGACCGAGCTCTCAGTCTCTCCTCTCGAGCCCTCTCAGCCTGGAACTCGGACCACGGACTCTTCTTGTCAGCCACGGAAGCGGACCGCTGTCGCGGCACCTCGTCTTGTCCCAGGTAAGCGTAGTTCTTTGCCACGTCGTCGGTGGTAGCTGGAAGCTCAATGGTCCCGTCGTCCGTTCTTACATCCAGGTTTTGGTTCGCAGTAGTCTTTGCCTTTGATTTTTTGCCTCGCTGGGGCTTGGGGTGTCGAGTGGCAGGTTCCGCTGCGCTCTCAGAGGCGATGGTACTCTGACGACTGCGAGATGCCATGGACCGACGATCATCCTCTGCCTTCAGATCAAAAGGCTCAAAGGATGTCACATCTTGCGAATCAAAGCTGCGCTCGTCGTAGAAAGATTCCTCGCGTCCGTAGCCTGGAAGTGAGAGCAGCTCAAAGTCTTCAAAGGATGACACGCCGTCCTGACTGTCGGAAGTGACTGAAGCAGGAGGTGGAGATGCCGTCGATGGAAGTGTAAGTTGCGCGTATGTGGTCGTCATGATTCTTTTCCCGTTTTAGAGGTTCCAGAGTTTGCGGATCTGTCGTCGCTGAACACCGAAGACACAGGCGTATGCGTGTGGATATCTGTTGGCGTCCAGCGCTTTAATATGGTTATTGATGAGCCGATTTCCGATACGAATTCTCGATTCGCCTCTAACGCGATAAATTCTCTTGCTTTTGTCCACTTGCGGGGCAGTGGGCGGGGAGTACGTGCAAAGATGCGACAGAGCGAGAAGAGGGAATGAGGATCCGATGACGATTGGCAAGGAGCGTACTTGTCTGGCCCAGAGCAAAGAGAGCGAAAGGGAGGACGGAATCAACGTGTAGAAGGTCTGATGGTCTTTTTCTGGCGGAGACTTTTCGAGGAGCTGCTTATGTAAATGGGGGCCTGTCGAGAAACTTACAGCAGCGAGGAAAAAGGCATCGATGGAATGAAAACCACAGCAACAGATATAGAGAAAAAGCCCTTTTTCCAACCTACTTAGAGGATAAGCTAAGATAGATCCATCGGCATGACACCCCCGACCGACACGCTCAGCAATCCGTTCTGCGCTTCGGCAGCCATGATATCCTGCACCGCGCTCTGCGGTCCCTGTACCTCCTTGAGGTACTCGACGAACCTCGGAGACACACCGACCTCGCTGATCTTCTGCAGGACCAAGGTGGTCCTGGCTGTGGACCTGACGAGTTCGTTGGTCTTTTCCACCTCCTGCTTGACGGCGTTCGACTTGGATTTTGCCAATAAGGTGAGTTTGAGAGGTTCCACCAGGTCGTCGAGTTTCTGAGCGACGGCCGTGGGGGAGAGCTGCGAGAGACGTTGGAGCATGAGATGCGAGAGGATCTTGATGTCGTTGGATGGGTCCCGCAGACCGTTCATGACCCGTTGTAGGAAGCCAAACACGTCTATCCGGGATAAGCACGTCTCGAGAAGCGTGTACATGCACTCGAAGGCGGCCTTGTGAATAAGTAGTTCAGTAAGAAGTTCACGCGGAAAATGAAGCAATGAACGACCGGTCACGCTGTTTTAGTACCTTGCGCGTGTCAAGACCATCGTCAACTTGGTGTTTAAATGGACCCATCTCGACAATATGAATGAGTTCAGTCTGGAACAGAGAAAATAAATTACGTATTCCTGGTGCACCGAATTTCCATCTTGATGTACCTTGACCACCGTCTCGTCGTACAAAAGCGGCAACAGCTCATTTAGGGATCCAAGAATCAGATGGGGCTTGTTGTGAGCGGCCGAGTTGAGCGTCGTAAGCGACACTCTCCGTACGTTCTGATGTGGAAAGCAATCATGTTAGCATCAGCACAAGAATCTCAGGTGCCCACACATCTTACGAGGTCGGAATCCTTGACCAGCCGCAAAAAGTCCAAGATAAGTGGTCGAAGCAGGGTATCGAAGTCATCATGCTGGGTATGTTCCGTGAACGTATATCGAATCGCCGTTACCACTGTTGCCCTTGCATGAGCGTTGGGCGACGACAATCGCGATCTCAGGTCGGGCAGGAACTTTTCAGGCTGCGAGAGCGACAGCTTGCCCAGGCATTCCGCGATGGCGTTTCGTGTAGCCTCCTCGGCGGTCTCCTCCGTGTTCTGGAAGAGAAGCTGCCAGAGCTCGGGCGCGAACGACTCGAGGATGGCGGTGGATTCCGTTGAAGCTTCGTGGTGCGAGAAGCGCGTAATGATCTCCTTGAGGGAGACAAGGACGAGGTAGCGACGCTTGCCGCCTTCGCGTACCGTCTGAAGGACGACCGGCATGAATCGCTTCAGGTTGCCGAGGGCGATGTTGCCGAGAGCGAAAGCGGCCGCTTGCTTGATCTCTTCGGAGCTCGATGCGAAAAGGGCCAGCACGGTCTGGTCGACGTTAGGGTGCTTGGCCGAAAGGTCCCTTTGGGCATGGATATGGAAAGGTGAGCAAACTTGCGAACGGCATCAAAAGCATCTGAACAACTTACATGCTGCGGCCGATGTCACCGAGAGTAAGTAGACTCACGTAGCACATGCTCTCGGAAGCATCCTTCTTCTCGATCTCAGCCATAAAATTGGTAATTGTTGGGGAAGCGTCTCCCGGGTAGTTCAGGCAGATAGTAGCTAGCGATTGAGCGATAACGGCGAAGGCCTTTGCAGTCGGTAAGAGTCTAATTGAGTCGAGTGTTCGCGTAACAGACGTTGAAAGAGGTTCTTACCTGCTTGGAACTGGCGATTCCGGAGGCCGAGCTCACAGGCGCGATGAGCATATCCACACTCTGCGAGAAAAGCTGGGCTTCTCCAGTACGAACGATGGCTTGCCAAACCTTGAGCAAAGCATCCAATCCGGTTCCGGACGCGACAAGGTGAGGCGAATCGAGGATCATCTTGACGAGTTGGGGCTGCACATCTCCCTTGATGATGGGCAGGACCTCAGCACTGGGGCCGCTATACACGACGATGCAGATGACTGCCATTGCGAGCGGAAGGATATGAAGATCTGGGTCGTTGAGAAGCGGTCGGACCTCGCTCAAGATCGAGGAAAAGGTTCCACTTGCAAGGTGCTTGCCGTATCGACGGATGAGCGTCTCAAGACACTGGAGAGACGCAACACGCAGCTGTCGATGCGATTTTCGCAGGTACGAGGTCAGCTCCGACATGGCCTCGGGTAGGATTGGTGTCAAGTCGATGGCGCCGGTTGAAGCCTGGTTCTCGAATAGAGGGCTATCGGCAATACTCTTTAGCACGCGGACAGTGGTGAGGCGCGTAAGCTCATTCTTCAGACGCTCAATGAGGAGTGGGATCACCACTGTCGTAATCTGATCGCTGGGCAGCAGGTCGCCGGCTTGGGAGATGAGCCCACTAAGGGCCACGATCGAGTGCTCTTTCACCTCCAGATCCACGTCTGCAGCCTTGAGGCGTTTTAGAGTGGTATCGTAAATGGACTGCAGGTACTCTCGGAATTGGGGCGACGCCAAGGGCTGAACTGCGTACTGCTTGCTTTCTTCGTCGTAGGGAATTGGCCGAATGATCTTGACCAGTTCGACCGTCACCGCGAGCGCTTCGGACGTGATCTTATAAAATTTGTCTTCTGCCGCAGACATGATTGGGGGGATCAGCTTCGAAAGATAGCGGTGAAAGAGCTCCGGTTCGTGAGTAGTGAACAGAAGTCGTAAGAACTCGAGAATTTCGATCTTGAGGTTAGAGTTGGTCGATGCCTTGGTGAGATGTCCAGCATTCAGGTTGGACAAAGATAGCTCAATAGACGGAATGAAAAGCCCAAGCTGAGCATCCAGACCGCCGTTCAAGACTCGAACCACTTCGCGAAGGAGACCGAATCCCGCTTGACGGGTAAGAATTGACTTTCCCTTCAGTTCTTTCGCTAGCGCTTTGGAAAGTCGGGGTACCAGTTGCCGAAGCAGCTCACGAGGGCTGAAAACAAGATTTTAGTCTGATGATTGAGAGAAGTATCACACTTGAGCAGAAAACTACCTGCTAGGTTCGTCGTGCGCAACCGCGCCCTTCCGCCGCTTTGGTCCAGGCACAACCGAAACGGGATCCGCAATCTTCTCAACACCTGCCGCAACTCCCGTTTGCCTAACAAGCACTTCAAACGTGTTGAGGATGTCGACTCGTACGCTTTCTTCCCGTTCCTTGAAGCGCTCGATAAGTACAGGCGCAACCATATTGAGCAGATCTTGCAGCACATCGGAGCGAGTCCCGATGATGGATGCGAGTAGTTTTGACGACGCTTTGCGGACCTTCCACGAAACGTCGTCCTCATCGGAGTAGTCCTCCTCGTATCTGACAGGTCTTTGTTAGGGAAACCATCGCATAAGGCATCGCATAGGAGCAGCAAACTCACTCTTCCTCTTCTGCGTCTTCCTCCTCACCGTCATCGCCCTCGGTATCCGCCTCCATTGGCTCGTCGTCCTCCTCGTACTGGAAGTTGGGATCATGCTTAATATAAGTCAAGGACATTGCTGTAACCTTGGCGATGTAGGGCGTCATCTCCGTCGGGCACCGAAGCACAAACGAGTCGAGGGCATGCAAACAATTCTCACGGAGCTCATCATCGCTCGATTGAACGAGCTCAAATACGAGCGGCAGAGCTTTATCAAGGTGCTGTCCGAACCGGTGAGCGTTATGTCGGCTGAGCGTGGCTAAGCATCCGATGTACGTGCGCAGCTTGTCGTAATCGCTGGATCCAGTGCGTTGCGTGAGCTCGGATAAGATGTTTTCCACAAGGTCATCGAATAGATCGTCGGGGAGGTTAGATACGAGATGCCCGATGGCGCCAGTCGCGCGCTTTCGGGCCGATGCGCGTGAGTGGTTAAGAAGCGGGAACAAGGCATCGTTGATGGCCTTTTGGAGAGCAGGACCATCGGAGCCCTGAGCAAGGGACTGACCAAATCGACTAAGCACTTCGGACAAGATATCGATGACATCAAGCTGAGGGTTCTTATCGTTCTGATTTGAGTGAAACTTGTGAGTCGAATAAACCACGGCTACCCTGGTCTCCCCACCTCCAGACCTTCTGGAACTGCTGGAGAAGCTTCGGTACAAGGTCTCCGACAACTTTGCTCGTGATGAAGGAGTCGGATGGGATCTCTGTTACGACGGTCTTGAGTCCGATTCCAGCGATATCCCGCATTTCCTCCCGGTTGTCGGTAAGCAGCTTGCAAAGCTGATTGAGGACTTCCTGTAGCTGACTTTCATGGATCTTCTTCACTAACGGAGCAAAGCTGGAAGCAAAGACGGATGTATCAACGATGGCTGTTGGGCGAACAGAGACTCCGGCCAGATCGCGTGCCGCGCACCATTTCACAGCCACATTTTGCACTTCGCCGTTCGAGTCAGTGAGCAGCTTGATGAGAGCAGCGACCACCTTCTTCTCGTTCACATCTTCCAAATGGAAGGTATCGGACTGCAGGGCAGCCATCAAGTCATTGGTCGCCATCCACCGGTAGTCTGAATCGTGGTGCGACATCTTTCGCAGAAGTTTGTTATCCAGTCGGATCAAGTTTCCAGCCAAAATGAGACTCTTGCAGACTAACCTTCTCGAGAAGACTTGCAATAAGGTAAGGAGGGTGAGTCATGGCGAAACAGTCGGCTATGAAACGAGATGGTGAAGATGTAGTCAATTCCAAGATGGGCTTTGCAACGTAGCGTCAAAAGGCTGACGGGAGCAGAATCGTGTTGCTGAAGAAGGACGTCTCGTGCGGTCGATCGAAGCGAATGAAATGCAGCGTGTTGGGACGAGGTCCTTGTCCCCTGCCCGTAGCATGCAACGTGAAATGGGGATGGACTTGCTACTGTACACACCGGTCCTTCACGGTGACAAGTGGGGGTGTTCCCAAGCACGTGGCTATGCATGTCCATTCTAGTCGTATCGCTGAGCGTCCCAACAGCGCACGCCACACATGTCGTCTCAAAGAAAGGTTGACTTTCGTCAGTTCTAAAAGCTGTATACAAGCCAGATACAGGTTCCCGGCTCCCTCAAAAGAGACTCGATTGCGCATAGCGGAAGAGTCCACGCATGAACGCAAAGACCATGGGAAGGAATGGACCGCTGTAGGGAAAGCGTTCGTAGAAGCCTTTCAGCATCATGGTCCTTGCGTGAGCTTCCACGAGGAATTCCTAGTACTTACAACAGCTGAAACACACCAAAACTTTCAACAACCAAGCCAATGAACGGCCATTTGAACAGGACGAGGAAGACTCCGCCGAGAAAGCAGGCCGAAGCCAGGCGGCGATCCTCACGGGCGAAGAAGCCGACGATGCGTTGTGGTTTGATGAGGAGGGTTATCCCGATGAGAAAGAGCAGCTAAGAGGATTGAGAGGCGGGATTCGGGAGAAGCTTGTGAGCGGTGCACGACAGCAAAGAATGGAAACGAGGGGTGGATCACTCGAGTCATACATTCCCCACGGCCATCAGCCCCTTGTCAAGAAAGAGAAGAACGCCGCATGCAAAGAATGCCACGCCCGCTGCTGTCAGAACTGCACCAAACTGCTGGGATCCGGAGAGCATGTTTGTGGGAGGTGATGGAAAGGTAAGAATGGGAAGGGGGTGAGGTGCCTCTGGGTGACGAGGGGGAGAATCCAGATGAGTCACCGTGACGTCCTCCTCCATCCAGCCCGAAGAGGGTCTGCTCGCTACTTCATCTCCGCTCGGCCAATTCTAAAGAACTCCGAGGACGGCTTACAACGGTTCAGGACATACACACAGAAGCTTCCGTGCCAATGTCCCTACCGGTCTCATCTGCATCGGGTGCAGTAGCCGTATCCAATCCGGTCCCTGTACCTTCCTCGCCCGCTCTCCGATACTTGGCCACAGCCTGCGCGACGCTGGGTGCCAGCCTCGCCCTCGCCTACTTTGCAAAGCATGCACTCCAGCCGGCTCCCTCCTGTCCCGATGGTATGCGAGCCGTATTCAGCTCTCTCTGATCTTCTGTTTGTGCGGAGGGACAGGCGCTGATCGACATACCTTTTGTGTTGCAGACGCGTTTGTCCAAAAGTACAGCCAGACGCGCTTTGTTCGGGGAAAGGACTATCGGGTTGTCTTTAAGGAGCATAAGCTAGGGAGAGAGCTGCCGATGATTGTATTCGTACATGGAATGGGAGCCCAGGTTCGGAAGACATAGGAGTGGAAAGCTGCCCGATTTGCGTGCGCGATCTGATTTGATGGGGTTCTTCCTGTCTGAAGCTGCAGCAATGGAATGAGCAGCTGGTCCACTTCTCGCACATGGGGAATATCCTGGCGCTGGATATCGTTGGTCATGGGAAGGTGGGTCTTGGTACATCAGGGAAACCCATTTATGAAGTACTGGGATCCGTCATCTCATAATATTCTCTTACCTAGAGCGAGAAAGTGCCAAAGTAAGATATGCCTATAGGAAGAAAGGAATCGCACTCCTTGGGCAAACACTCAAAGGAATGTCGTAATTTCAGTAAAGACGCGTATACAACGGAATCCATAACCAAGGATATTCTGGCCCTCTTGGACATTTACAAGCCAAAAGCAGATTCATTCATAGTGAGTATTGTTATCCTTATCAGTCACTCACGGTTCTTCAAGGTTCGTATACCTGACATCGCTTTCCAGCTAGTAGGCCACTCGTATGGGTGTACCCTGGTCACGCACGCGTATGCCCGTCTTCACCCGCGACCTAAGGCGCTGGTGCTCCTGTGTCCCAAATCTTTGCCATCTGCACATGACCGCGAGAAATTGGCAAAGTTCTCCGGTGCGCCAACGTGGCTCATTGATGTTCTGAGAGTCCTGGATCGTAGAGGAGGTGTCAACTCGCCTAGCGTGAACCGACTACTCGGAAGGGGGGCGCCACTACCTTTACGGAAACGGCAGATGGCTTGGAATCAGGCGCATGCCACGAGGATCGCTCAGATGATGTTCGAAGGAGTGAGTGGAACGCACTTACCATCAAAGGGCAAAGGGAAAGAGCAGCTGATGTGCCTTGCCGTCTTGTAGGCGAACTTTGCCCCAGCGGATCTGTATACAGCCATCGACTGTCCCGTCCTTTTGGTGAGTTCCG
Organism: Thoreauomyces humboldtii; assembly: GCA_027596035.1. Taxonomy (NCBI): domain Eukaryota; kingdom Fungi; phylum Chytridiomycota; class Chytridiomycetes; order Spizellomycetales; family Powellomycetaceae; genus Thoreauomyces; species Thoreauomyces humboldtii. Next base: position 19,394 of record JADGJA010000098.1, read on the forward strand.
TCAAGGTCACAGCTACCTTTACGCTTGCTCAGATTTATTACTGGCAGATCGGCGGCGAGGAAGACACAGTTTGCCCTGTAAAAGCAGATCTAGAGGTCGTTCACGCGTGGCTCTCTGCCTCCCCGACCGCATCCGTTTCCGAACCGTTTGTGATTCCAAATGCGGGACATCAGGTTATGTTGGAACAGCCGGATCTTGTCAATGCTATCATATACAACTGGTTGATAGAGTGCGGTTTCGACAAGGTGCGATGGGAAAGTTCGAACCGGATAGCTTTCAGAAATCTGAGTGTGCTAATTAGCTAACCTGTGATGTATCAGTTAAATCTCGCCGCACAACTTCAGACGAAAAACCCCTCAGTGTCGAAATGGAGCCTGAAGTAGGTCTGATCGCGATTTATGGTTCATGGTTATGGTCGACTAACGCTTGGACTTACAGGAACTATGCCAAGTGGCAAAAAGTGCAACCTGTTTCGCTGTCTCCTGTGAGGACATCGGTAAGGCAGTACAGCAACCAAGTATCGGGCATCAATGGTTTCTAACCCATCCTACCTCCGCCTTAGCTCTTTCGGCCAATGAAGACGATGAAACAAGACGACCCGTCTCATACACCAGCCATTTTCGGGCGGCGACACCCAGAGATCGGTTTGGTCGGTTTCGACAGCTCATTTCCCCCACTTGGAAAGGGCCGATATCTAACTCGCCTCCATATTTGTTCCTGTAGATCATAGACATATCAGCCGAGGCTCCTCCCTACGTTCCCGCCGACCTTCCTCCCCCAACTACGTACCTCAAGCTCGCGACCACATCTAAGATTCCTCCAACCCGCGAAGAAGTGAAGCGGTTCGGGGATGCCGCGCAGGCTTTCTGGCGAAAGAATCCAGACGCTCAGGTCGGCGTGCATTGCCACTACGGGTTCAACCGAACAGGTTTCGTCGTATGCTGCTATCTGATCGAGCGGTGCGGCGTCACGGTCAGGGATGCCATTGCGGCCTTTGAGGAGGCGAGATCACCTGGTATAAGACACATTCATTTCAAGGTACGAAACACTAGTCTTGCCTACAGCTTGCCGTGAATGGGGGCTGAATTATTTTTTTTGAGCAGGACGAACTGTACATGCGATATGCGGCTGGCTCGATGCGAAGCCCAGCAAAGAGGCCACGTTGAGCCTTGGGTGCCGGTGCATATGATCATCTCAATTTTTGTATCTTTTTTCTGTTCCCTTCCCATCATCATTTTTGGAGCATGGATTTACTAGAAGTTCACACTCGCATGGACTACGAGGTTGTGCCATTCGATGAATCAGGCAGACAGATACCGGCTTCTTCTATTCGATGTGCCTCAGATATCCAGCAGTGATGAAGGGTTCTATGTCCGTCCTCCGCAGGTAGTGCTGACTGTTCTTGACCAACCTCACCGCCCCGTTCTCTGTCTGCACCTCCCCGCAATCCTTCAGGACGCGGACCTCCGCGAAGAGATCCCGAGGCGGGACGAGGGCGGCGCCAAGATCCACGTCCAGGAACCTGCCCCGATAGTCGCTGACCAAGGCCGTGTATCCCGCGATGAAGTCCGTCTCCAGGGGACTCAGGTTCCTCTTCATGTCCGCCGGCAGGGCGGCGGCACTGCTCCCGCTCCCTCCGCCCAGGTCCCACAGGGTGTCGACGATGCGGTCGATCCTGTGACGCGAGTAAGCCAGCAGACACCGTTTCGAGCGTTGCAGACTGCTTCGATGCATGAGACCCGCCACGGTGAGACCCGCGAAGGATTCCTCCGCTTCCGGCGTGGGTTGGGATTGGGCTGCGTTGGCCACCGCCGTGCGTTCCTTCATGATGTCGCGAAGGGCGGTGGTCAGGTGACGCATCTCCATCTGGACGTTTCGGACGAGGTCGTCCCGATAGGCTGAGAGAGTGGGCGAGTCGGCCGTTCGCTTCGCGTCCCGGATGAGTCGGAGGGCATCGTCGCCGTATACCGACATGATTGGCGGACGATGGAGATGGAAAAGCGGAGTTCAGGTTCGGTCCAAGAGATTTTGCTAGTTGACCTGTGATTGATGAGGTGTTCGGCGCTTGTCGTTTCTGGGCTAGGACAGCTAGCCGGCGCGTATGGAGAGGAAACTAGTAGATAATCCGAAATGAATTGCGCAAGCGATGTTGTTCTAATGGACAAGCGTCTTTCCAGCTCCTTTGCGACGTTGAGATAACGCAGTCTCAATAGCGCGATGAAGGTAGGAGGTATCAGGTAGTCGTGCCAAGAAAGAGATGCGGAGAGATCAGCTGAGCGTGGAGACCGAAAGGAGAAGGGACGGGCTCAAAGTTCCGTGGACGCAAGGTAAGGGACGATATATATTCTGGTCGGTAGGAACTGGTGCCGTTTGTCGGAGAGCAATGTGCAGTGATACTGGTGGATTGTTTCCGGACACGACGCATTCGGACGGACGGACGGGTACGACCGAAGCAAATGGAAGCTTCACAGCCACAACCGTACGTCAGTTGGCAATGCCAACAACCTCCCCCGCAGACTAGGATATTTTGGTTGAAGGCATTAACCCAAGCATTAAACAGTCGCCTCCAAGATGTCGTCATTGTGAGTCTCGTCCTCGCCAGGTTTGTGCTTCAGATCCCAACTTCTCACCCTTCCGCTTAGATCTCCAAACTCGGCCGTCAAGGACGCAAAGCCAAACACGAGCACAGGGGATGCCGCCGGTCTGCTTTCTCCCGACGCAGCAGTCAACGCCGCCCTGCCTTCCACCAACACCGAACTTCCAATAAAGGAGATGGACGCAGCCCAAGACAGGGCGGCAATGAAGGACGTTGTGGAGGACGGGAAGTCACGGTCTGACGGAAAGACGGGAGCTTTGACGAGCACTCCGTGATATCCCTGTACGGCGTCGTCTCATTTACAGTGCCGCGAGCGCAGTTCACCTTTGTGTCGGAACATGACTTTTCCGTGTCCTATCTTTATGCCGCAGTCCCCATACTCTTGCGACTGCGTCCCCGGCAAGAAGACCTTTCGTCGGTCCTCGCAATTGAGAGATGAGAAATGACGATGATTGATTTGACGTTCTTCGACGCGATCGGAGATGAGCAAAAAAAAAGTATTGGGGATTTGTACTGTAGCTGCACACGTCTAGGCCGATTGCCACGCAGTGTAGAACTGCGTGACAGCCGCGACCGTTCCGCACACACCGACGGCCACGTCGGGGAAGGAACTCCTCTCCAACGACCAGTGCAGGGTGAGTGGAAAGTATGCGGCGTTGGTGAGGACGTTGAGGTACAGCTGACGACGCTCGGCCTCGAGCTTTGCAACCTCTGCGATAACGTCCGCGACGACATGGGGAGAAGCGTCGTCCACCGCTTTCGCATCGCCCTTCGAAGAAGGTACCAGCTCGCGAGACATGAGAGCCTTCTCCCTTGCGCGAAGGTCCCTCGCGTCGAGGTGGAGCTGGGCAAAGTAAAGCACCACGTAAGCTGCCCAGGCGCGGCACGACCAGAGGGCAACACGATCCCGAGTGGCAGGTCCCATGGGGATGACCTGGTGGAGGGCGAGCCAGTAGGTGTGCTCGAGAGGGTAGTAGATGAAGTTTGCAAGGTTCTGCAGGCGGGTCAGAAGACGCTGGGCTGGGGAGACGGCGTTCTTTGGCGCGGCGGCCATGATGGTCTCGGACTGCAAAGTCCACTGAACTAGCGGAACCAGACCGCTATAGCGAAGGAGCACACGGGTGTCGGAAACGGGGCCGGCAAGGTTCTGCAAACGCGTGATGGCCGAGAGGTCCAGTCCTCGCCGCTGGAAATGCCAAATGAGGATCTTGCTGACGTATTGAATCAGCTAGGCGAGGCAAGACACGATCAGTACCGTGAGCCGTCTGAGTTCAGGCAGGGGATGACATACCATGAGAACCTTATCCGTTCCCCTACGCAACAGGAGCAAAAGAGTATGAGAGTCTGCTACTGAGTCTTCGAGGCAAGAGTTCCAAACGAGTTACCTGACAGAAGCCAGAAAGCGGCATAGCTTGTCAAGCGTGGGATTCGGTGCAAGAATCATGGTCCTGTTAGACTCGTGAGAGACGAAGCAAAACGTAGGTATGAGGAATGCGGTAATGCGGAATGTTCCGGGTTGGTTTGCAGGTAGAAGCTTTGCGAAATGGCATGGCACAGCACAAGGGGGGTAAAGTAAGACTTGGTGTGGCACAGGGCTTGAATTGTACCGGTAAATGTGCACGCTGCGCACGCGTAAAGGTCAACCGCACAAACCAATAATCTACTAGACAGTTATATTGTATCTCAAAGATGAACGCAGACGAGGACTTTGCAACAGTAAGTGTAGTGTGCGGTGTGAAGAGAGAAAGTCTTGATATCATCCTAATTCTCTCCTTTTTAGATCAACTACTACTGTCGGCGGAAGCTATATCACCATGTTTACGACTTCTGCGACCAAAGACTCAAGCGGAGAGTCGGTGACCCCATGCTCATGTTCTGGAAAGCTGCTACGCTCACCCTGGAGGGTAAGAACGTAATGGAGGAAAGACAAACCGTCAGGACCGACCCACTGATCGCCAGGCCACCTTTGCAGGTCACCCTGGCGAAGCCCTCCGGATGCTGGAACCTCTGCAGGAGAGGCGGGACCTTACTTTGAGCTGCATAGGCGCAATGATCTACGCCCATCAACACTGCAAGCATGTCGGTATGGTGGATTTGCGTCTCCTCATCTCTTGCGGAATGTTTGCATTCTGACAGTGTTGCGACACGAAAACAGACAGCGAGGCGGTCCAGGAGCTGGAAGCAAAGTTGTCGATCGCCAACGAAACGACAGGTCCATCCGCGCTGGCGCTGGTGATAGCTGGAATGTTTTACCTTTACACGGGGGCGATCGAGGAGGCTCGGACGACGATCAGGCAGGCCATCGAGAATTCACCGGATTCACCCGATGCAAAGGCGTTGATGGGGTGGATCGATCTTGCATCAGCAAAGGAGAGTGTCGTTGCGAAAGCGAGCACCTGGTTTGATCGCGTACTGGAACGATCCCCGAAAGACACCGAGGTGAACGAAGAAAGGACTTGAGCGGTGGAGACTAGACAGCCGACAAGTTGACACTAGGATAACCATCGATAGGCAACCATGGGCCGATTGCACTTCTTACGGAAACAAAAGCGTCAGCTGAACGCCGCGCTAGACATTACCTCTCAGATGATCGTCCATCATCCGAGTTTCACGCCGGCGTACATCGAACGCATGTATGTTTTACTGGAGCTTGCGGCATGGGACCAGGTTTTGGAGGCGGCGAATCGACTGCTGGGGCTAGTGCCGGAGAGCATAGACGCTGTGATTGTCCTTGCTATGTATCAGCTGGCACGAGATGGAGGTCACAAGGCGGCTACAGCTCATCTGGCGACGCTGAGCAAGGTATCGCGAAAGAGGATCTGGTCGAGAACAGAACCGGCAGCTGTCTGACCGACGGTATCTCTCAGACCCTCCCGCAACTGGAGCCAAGCAATGCGCGCCTTGGCTACTCTGTCGCGCGGGCTTTTATACGGCTTTCAAATAAGGATCCAGGGTACGTCCGAAAGCCTCTATCTTCGAAAAGAGCGAGACTGATCAAACTGTCATCTGGTGCAGTGTGCTTGATGCATGCGCAAAGATGCTTGAGCGAGCTATGGCGATCGATCCTGTAAACAGCGCTCTGAAGGCAGAAATGGGTTATCTGCATCTGCTTCTAGGTTCTGAAGAGTTAAATAGTCTTCTATAAATCTCAGGCTTACGAAACTCTTTACCAGACGAACAACTTCGTGCAAAGGATTACTATCAGCAAGCGGCATCACTTGACGCGCATAGCGTGGACACACTCCAAGGCCTGATCCGCTGTCAGCTTTATGCGGGCCAGTTTGACGCTGCCGAGGAGCAGCTGGATATCTTTCGAGAGTTTCAGATGGCTATGGGTACCTCGGCCGAGATTCGGTATCTGTCATCCATCATTGAGTGGTATAAGTACTCGAACGCTCAGAAGCGAATAGCTTTGTTAACGGAAGCTGCGGAAGCTCAACTGAGCATCATGCACTCTCATAATTTGAGGTAAGATGGCCTTCTCTCAGATACTTGCTTCTGTCCAATCAGTTCTGACAGACAGGTTTCTTCAGTCTAGACTACTTCGCACAAGTAAACCCCGAGTTTGTCATAGAAATTGTAAAGGATATGGTGGAGCACTGCCCAGCGGATGCCAAGCGCGAGGGAGAAGACGTGCACGAGGTCGTGAAGGTCGTCCTGAGCATTCTCGACCTCATCTGCAAAGTGGTCCCTGGGTCGACAGATGCGCTCTACTACTGCGCTCGGATGAGGTTCCTCTCCGGAGACAAAGCAGTGGCGCAGACATTGGTGACCAAATGTCTGAAGCTCGACAATACATACGCAAAGGTACGGCATCCCGATTTGGCGTTAGTATGAAGTGTGACTATGGCTACATTCAAATTTGCTGAAAGCAACCCTTTTGCAGGCGTACCTGCTGATGGCCCAGATACATCTAAGCAACGAGCAGCAACAGCAGGCCACGCAGATCCTAGAGACGGGTCTCAGTTACAACTTCCAAATGCGTACCATCCCATTGTACTTTGTGCTCAAAGCCCGGATCTCCAAGTCCCAAGGACAGCATCAGGAGGCACTGGAGTCCCTCAAAGCCGCAATGTTGTTGCCAGGAATGAAGGAGCCATCGAAATGTATGTTTGGGGTTGACAAGAGCGTTCTATTCTACTTGCCCCTCACATCTCCACCAGCGGATGCGAAGAAAAGGGTGCCGAAGGTAAAGCGGCTGGATACTATACCAACCCTTTACGAGTGCATGACGATATACTTGGAGCTAGTCGACACCCACGCGAAGCTGAAGCACATCGTACGATTACTTTCTGCGCGCTGCTTTGTGCTAGAGAACTTTCACTGATGCCCGTGGCACCCACAGAACGAGGCAGCAGCCTTGATGAAAGAAGCCACCGCGCTTTTCGCCGGAATGCCCGAGCAAGATCGCCTCATTCTCGCCAACGCCGAGTTTGCGGTCGAGCGAGGAGATGTTGATCAGGCTCTTAACCTTCTCGGAACGATAGGGATCGATCAGCCGTAAGAGACATTTCCAAGTCTTGACCTATGAGTAACTAAACTCGTCTTTCATCACAGACACTACATCGATGCCAAAAAGCGCATGGCTGAGATCTACCTCAAGCACAAGAATGATAAGAAGGCATACGCTAGGTGCTACAGCGAACTTGTGGAACGCAATCCAACGGTGGAAAGCTGTCTATTGCTGGGTGACGCGTACATGAATCTGCAAGAAGTAAGGACAGGTGAAACATTTCATATCATTCTCATGAGCTCATCGAGTCCTTTAATTTCAAGCCTGACAAGGCCATCGCAATATATGAGTCGGCGATGGACTCGAGTCCCGAATCTACGGTTTTGGGCAGTAAAATCGGAAAGGCATTAATCAGGACGCATAACTATTCGCGGGTAAGAGCATTTCCGTCAGCCTAATAGTAGATGAAGGACTAACCGTAAACCCAGGCAATAACGTACTACGAGTCGGCGCTGGCATCCGATTCGCCCATCAGCTCCACATTGCGGTATGACTTGGCCGAGCTTTACGTCAAACTACAAAAATACGACGACGCCGATAGCCTTCTTGCCCAGGCGCTAGATCATCCAGAGTGTGAGTACATTTGCTGTAGCCATCCTCCAAGCGAGCGTGCAAGTAACTAATCTTTGTTTTTGATAGCTGACGATATCAGCGAACTGGAGATGGACATCAAATGTCAGAAGCTTCTTGCTCGGTCTTACCAAGCGAGAAACCAAAACGAGAAGGCCGTTGAGACTCTCCTCAAGAGTCGAGAAACACAATCACAGTAAGTGGTGGCCTTTCCCTAAGCGGCTATTCTTCGAGACCTGCGTTGAATTTCGTATCGCGTCAGCGTTGTGGCAAAGGAATCTATCACCGCGGGCAATCGAGACCAGAAGATCGCATTAGCCGACATCAACCACACTCTTGCCGTTATCCTTGCGAATGATCTGCGGGATCCTCAGCGTGCTATCGTGCATTATAGCGAGGCTATCGAACAGAATCCTGGCGATCTGCAGGTACGATGTTCCAGCTTGGTGTCGGGCATTTAGCTGGTATACGCGCTTACCCATTTCCCCCGTGCCTCCAGTCGAACCTCGCGCTCTGTGAGATCTACCTAGAGCAAAACGACTTTCCCTCCGCCCAACAACAATGCGCCCAGCTCCTCCGGCTAGATCCAGAGCACGAGGGAGCCGCCATGCTGATGGCCGATATGATGGCTCTCCGAAATGCCTACCCAGAGTCCGTCGAACTGTTTCGTCATCTCCTACGCCGAAATCCCATACACTACGGAGCCCTTGCCCGTCTCATCGAAACGCTCCGTCGATGTGGGACCCTACAGGACGCTCCCCCGTTCCTCGACGACGCTGAGAAAAGCTCCGTCAAGGTACATCTCCATCCTGGATTCCACTACTGCAAGGGACTCTACCATCGGTATACGAATAGTCCGAACGAGGCTCTCAAGGAGTTCAACTTTTGTCGGAAGGATACCGAATGGGGGGAAAGGGCGCTCACACACATGATCGAGATCTTCCTGAACCCTGACAACGAGACAACGGGAGGAGATGCGATGGAGAGCGTAGCGGATGACAGCGCAGCTGGAGGTGGTGGAAAGAGAGCAGACTCTGAGCAACTGGCCGTCATGACGGCCGACAAACTCATCAAGGTTTGGACTTTTAACACTCTGCCACTATCGAAAAATGTGCTTGACATTGACCGAGCTACGCTCATACAGGAGTTACCGCAGAACCCAAAGTCCACCGCGACACGCATCCTGGAATGCCACGCCATGATGGCCACCAAACAGAAACCCGACATCGAACGAGCCATCACAATCTTCATGGAGATACTCAACGCCGAGCGAGATCACGTTCCGTCCCTCCTCGGGATGGCGATCGGTCACATGCTCCTCAAACAACCCCCTCGCGCACGGAATCATCTCAAACGGATAGCGAAGATGGAGTGGCGATCCGCACTGGCCAACGAATTCGAGAGAAGCTGGATCTTGCTCGCGGACATTTACATCCAGGTAAGGTCAGGTTCCGTGACAAGTGGTCCGACACATGTAGGGTTCTCACAATTGTTTCATTTCTTCAAACGTTAGGGTGGAAAGTTCGACCTGGCGACCGAGCTCCTCCGGATGTGTATCTCCCGAAACGCATCGTGCGCGAAAGCGTGCGAGTACCTCGGGTTCATCATGGAGAAGGAGGCTGCCTTCGCTGACGCTGCCCTCCACTACGAGACGGCGTGGCGACTTGACAGGGAAGCCAACCCGGCGTTGGGATACAAGCTCGCTTTCAACTACCTGAAGGCGAGAAACTTTGTGGATGCCATCGACATCGCTCACAAGGTTCTGAATGCGTATCCGGACTATCCGAAGATCAGGCAGGAGATTTTGATCAAAGCGAGGACCTCGTTGAGGTGTCCGTGAAGTCGTTGCCGTCGTTATGATTGAACCCGTTGTGTTTATCTGTACATGATTGCATTCCACATTTCTGATGCGTCCCCGCTTGCATGGTCCGCAGCGTGTTGCATTGCAAACTGCCGCAGAAACAGACCGCAGCTGGGAATTGTGCAATGCCACCAGCGGGACGGAGAAACATGGGATGCTTTCGCAACGCACATGCAAGGCTACTTTTGTAAGGAAAATGTATGTCGCAATGACTAAGAACGGGCGTATGAAGCCCAAGGATGGGGGACGCAACGTTCAACTCTCACGGACGGTGACGGCATGTTCCTGTTAGAAGCTTCCAGAACGGAAGCGGCTCAAGGCGGAACGATGTCCTTCTCTTCCACAATTGTAACGGAAAGCTGCCACGAGACGAAGGTTGCTTTCCCCGAAGGGTCGGCGTGCAAGCATTCCTGACTTAAACGTGGGAGGGAACAGTGGAGGATGTTACCAGATGATGGCATCTCTAAAGATGTGCCGGGCGAGCAGGAGTGGTGGCTCGGCAGATCGTATAGGAAGCGCCAGTGGCCGGTGAAGCTGGAGAGGTGTAAGTTCCCACGGACATCTCTCCCAAGTGACGACCAAGTTGGAGTCAGAAATTTGAGTATAGATATGTTGAACAGTCATGTGCCCTAGTAGAGGCATACTACTGACGTGCAAATTGTCGAATGTATCATCATTCCGACTTGGTCGTCTGGCCATACGCACGGGAGATGACAGATATGGGACTTACCGTATGCCGCGACGAGAGGACAGGATCGCTGCTACGAGACCGTTTACGTGACGGACTGATAGTATTGATCCTGACTCAGCAACGGTTCTTTGGCAAAGTGAATGTTGGAATGCTCGCAGCGTGGCGAGAAGAAAAAAAAGTAAACAGCAGGTCCCGCTTTTTATATGACCCGGAGGTGGCTTGCACCTTGACTTGGTCCTGACTCATCTTTTGCTCTGTGCGGAAGGAGGAAACGGAGAAGGGGAGGCTCCGCTGCTCTCACACTTCTGCTCGGGTTGCCTCCGGTTTGCTGAGTCATTTCATTCCCCTCTGTTGGTTCATAAAGCAGAGAACGTCAAGCCCTCCTCCGTCAACTCACTGACCGCAAATTCAACAGACATGGCAGCAAAGAAAGTTTACGATTATCTGGTCATTGGAGCTGGCAGCGGTGGTGTGGCATCCGCTCGTCGTGCCGCCTCGTACGGCGCAAAGGTCGCCGTCATCGAGTCGGGTATGTGCTTGCTGATCTACATTTCGCTCATTGCGTTCGTTTGTGCTCAACTCACCTGCTTCCGTGCTCCCAGGACGTTTCGGAGGAACCTGTGTGAACGTGGGATGTGTGCCCAAGAAGATCATGTGGACCGCCGCCTCCTTTGCCGATGCGATCGGCGAGTTGAAGGGCTACGGTTTCGACGCGTCCATTCGATCTCCCTTCGACTGGAAGGCCGTCAAGGAGAAGCGTGATGCCTACATTGTCCGTCTCAACGGCATCTACGAGCGCAACCTGGAGAAGGAGAAGGTCGAGAAGATTCGCGGTCTCGCAAAGTTCGTGAGTCCTCACACCGTCGAGGTCGACGGCGTGCAGTACGAGGGAAAGCATGTGCTGATCGCGACCGGAAGCTACGCATGGATTCCAGAGGTGCGCACGCTCGATATCTCTGAGACTCGGTGGTCCGCGCTGGATTGCTTTGGCTGACGATGTCGTATGTCTTGCCAGATCCCAGGAGCTCAGGAACACGGTCTCACATCCGACGGTTTCTTTGAGCTCGACTACCTGCCGAAGAAGGTCGCCCTGGTCGGTGGAGGCTACATCGCCGTCGAACTCGCTGGCATCTTCATGGCTCTCGGATCCGACGTGACACTCTTCATTCGTCACGACGAGTTCCTCCGTGATTTCGATCCCGTCATTGGCGCTACCGTCATGGAGACCTATGAGGCTGGAGGCATGAAGATCATCAAGTCCTCCAACCTTTACAGCGTCGAGAACAGCGGTGACAAGCTCAAGAAGAACCTGTCCCTCACTTTCGATGTCGGAGGCTCCGCTAAGAAGGAGAAGAAGGAGTTTGGCGGATTCGAGGAGGTCATCTTTGCGGTCGGTCGAAGAGCCCTGGTAGATCCCCTGAACCTTGGTGTGACGAAGATCGAGAGCAACGACAAGGGGTACATCATCGCCGACGAGTGGCAGAACACGGCCGAGGACAAGGTGTACGCCGTTGGAGATGTGTGCGGAAAGGCTATGCTCACCCCAGTCGCCATCGCTGCTGGTCGTCGCCTCTCCGATCGTCTCTTTGGAAACAAGCCAACCGCCAAGCTCAGCTACAGCAACATCCCTTCTGTGATTTTCTCCCACCCAACTGCTGGTAGCGTCGGTCTCAGCGAGAACGAGGCCAAGAAGAAGTACGGCGAAAAGGACATAAAGATCTACTCTTCCAGGGTTAGTCCAGTACGCTTTGTCCAATCTTCCTCGCAGCCATCTCTGACATGTCTTCTCGACTGTGGAAACAGTTCACCAACATGCACTTTGCCTTGACGGAGCACAAGCAACCTACCGTCTACAAGCTCATTTGCGCTGGACCGGAGGAGAAGGTTGTTGGATTACACATCGTCGGAAAGGGAAGTGACGAGATTCTGCAAGGATTCGCGGTCGCCATCAACATGGGTATAATTCGCCTTTCCGGTGTATTTGTCTGTTCACTTGCTTCCTTACTGATATCGATTATCTCGTAGGCGCTACCAAGGCGGATTTCGATAACACGGTTGCTATTCATCCCACTGCTGGCGAAGAAATCGTTACTATGCGGTAGAATGGATGGGAATGCTATTAGGATAATCGAGTAGGAAGTCTTTTCATCAATCATAACTGCGAGAAAGTTCAGATGGATGATCGACCAGGATTGCCGATATGGCCGGTCGCGCTGAGAGGCGCAGCAATTGATGGAGACTTTCCGCGCCTTTCGTCCTGGCGCTGTCTCTCCCTCCCCTCTTTGCACAAACCCACTGCGAAGCATCAACCAACCTCAAGCAGAGCTTGAATACAACCAGCGAGACCGTCCCGTAACAATGGCTCAAGCATATACCACTCTCATGAAAGAGCTTGCTCGGATCAGTGCTGAGGCGCCAAAGGTAACCTCACCGTTCTGGCGGTAAACCCAGGAGTTGAGAAGTCCGTGGACAACGCGCACGTCTGCAACGTCCTTGGAAGTTGCATTCCTGCCATTGCGAATGCTTCTTCGGTTATTTCGAAAACGCATGCTCACTCTCTTCGTTGTTGTAGGGCAAAGTACCAAAACAGTACAATTTTGATCTCTACCTACCCACTCCATTCCACGCACCCGCTTCGGCCTCCCCAACATCCGCCACCTCCCTCCGCAACATTCCGCTCCGAAAGAAGTCGACCGACTACGCCGCATCCGGAAAGCTCTCCACCTCCTCCTTCACATCCACCAAGGCCGACCACCCCGCTCGGTCCTCGGACCAACCCCCCACTTTGACCGACATCCCGCTGCCCTCGGTCCTCCAACGTCACATCTACCTCCCGTCCCCGTCCCTCGCCAAGGAGACCCAGCTGGGAAAGATCACGGGTTTCAGGATCGAGGTCACGGGACGTCGTGGGACACGATCCGCCACCCAGAGGTTCGGGTACGGAAGGTTGGGGACGGGGAACGTCGGAGGCGCATACGTCGACTTTGCGAAGAGTCTGTACGTTCACAAGAAGGGTGTCACTGGTGTCAAGGTGTGGATCGGATATGGTCGGTGATCTTTGATCGGATACTGGGTGGGGCTGTTGGGGCGCAGGAGGGCTCGGTGTGCGATAGATGATAGACGATGGGCTTTCCGTTGAGTGCAACAGAGCCGAGGTCATTCGCATGGCATGCCTCGGAAGGAAACTTGTTTACAAAAGCTCTAGTCACTTCGGAAAGACCAAAAGCTTCAGATATGTATGAACCTTCTTGACAGATGTCAAGAAAGCCTGAATCGTCAGACGGCAAAAGAGGTTACATACGAAGAGAGATTACCATAGTAGATGGTACGCACGAAAAAGGAAGAAACAGCAAGAGACTAAGCCAGGGGATTGTACATCCGCACGCATTCAGATGACGAGAGCCCTCCTCGAGTTCTCCACGATCTCATCTATCCCAGCGTCCACGCTGACCCACACGCAGTCCTTCTCGACCTGAACGTCCGGCTTCTCGAGCTGCTGCAACTGACCGTCTAGACCCGAGATCTTGAAGAAATGACCCTGTCGCTCGCTGAGCCGACCGGAGAGGAGCTCGCGGGTTCCCTCGAGGTACAGGAACTGGACGGGGTGATGGGGGAGGATGGCGTCGCGGAGGATGTCCCGATACGAACGTTTCAACGCGGAGCAGGCGAGGAAGATGGTCTGGGTGGGATCGCGTAGGAGGTGGGTCTTCATGACGTTGACAAGGTCGTGAAGCCAGGGAAGTCGGTCCTCGTCGGTCAAGGACTGAATGGGTGGTCGCAAGCAGTTTTCAAGGTTAGCGAAAGGGGTTGGTGAAGTTGAACAGGGTCTAGGTTGACTTTGAACTCACATGTCCGCTGGCCATCTTGTCCTTGTGAGCCTGCGTGTGATAGTCATCTGCGTCAACGAATAGGGCTCCGTTGCCCACGGCGTCCGCTAGCTTCTTTGCTATTGTGCTCTTTCCAGACCCCGATACGCCCATGACCACCACGCTACGCCCTTCGCTCTCCGAGGGCATTGGCGGTTCTGCTGAAGGTGACATTGGCTTGCTTGAGAGTACCTGTATTTTGTGTTTGTTCCCAAGTCCAGTAACAGTTTGGAAATGCAAGGTGTCGAGCGGGGGGGATGGGGGATGACGAAGACATTCAATCTATGAGGTTTGCATGATGAAGCGGCGACGCGCAAAATCAGTCCATTGAGCAGCCCGCCACCCAGCCCACACCACGACCACCAACGACTTTACCTACCGGTACTCCCAGCAGGGCATTGACGGTTCTGTTGTAAGCAGGCTCTCATATTGGATCCCCCAAACCCTCCTCCCGATAGGGTCAAGGACGCGCGACAATGAATCTTTTTCGCCTCATCGCCGACCTGATGCACTTGGCGTCCTTCGGCATTCTGTTGCTCAAGATCATCAAGACGCGGTCGTGCGCAGGTAGGAAAACTTTCTTGGTCGGTGTCGATAAACGGTCGTCTGGACGCGGGTAGACAGATGGACGTTGGGTCAAGAGGGTGCGGTGCGGTGAAGATACGAGGATCGGAGCCACGCACGCTTCGGCTCACTCCAGCCTACGGCGCTTTTCCGGTTCACGCAGGGATATCATTCAAGTCGCAAGTCTTGTATGCCGTCGTCTTCTGCTCCAGATACCTAGACCTGCTCACCCACTGGGTCTCTCTTTACAACACGTTGATGAAGCTCGTCTTCCTCGGAGCAACCTTTTACATCCTCTACCTGATGAAAGTACGGTATCGCGCGACGTGGGACCCATCGCAGGACACCCTGCGCATCGAATACCTCATACCGCCAGCGGCCCTGCTCGGCTTGATATTCCACTACGGGAAAGGTTTCGACATCATTGAGGTGACCGACCAAGTGTTCTGGGAGGTCACAGACGGATACGGAAAGCTAGCGGATCGCTGACCCCCCCGCTCATGCAGATTTTCTGGTCTTTTTCGATCTTCCTCGAAGCCGTGGCGATCCTTCCTCAGCTCTTCCAGCTCACCCGCACGGGGGAGGCGGAGACCATCACGACCCACTACCTCTTCGCCCTCGGGGCTTACAGGGGTCTGTACATCATAAATTGGATCTACCGGTACTTTACCGAGAAGGGTCACGTGGAGTGGATCCCGGTCCTCGCGGGACTGGTACAGACCGCCCTCTACTGCGACTTCTTCTACGTCTACTTCACAAGGTACGAGTTCGGGGGGGTCGTCCTGTGGTACGCGACCCGCCTTCTGACGCGTAGCTTCGCTTACAGAGTTTTGAAAGGGCAAAAGTTCACGCTTCCAGCCTGAAAACCCCTTGTCCCCTGGTTTTCTTTTTTTTTTTGATACCCACCGGTTCGCAGAAAAGTTTAGAACGTCCGGTCAGGAGAATCAAAGCTCCCAGGGCCGTGGGGGTGCACTCTCGCTGCCACGTCCCCTCTTTTTGCGCACAATATATTTCCTATATCTCGATCGCAACGTTGTGATGTCACGGCAAGCAGAATCTCGACTGGCATGCAGGCCACCATGCTGGACACTGCAGGATCATGCTGGAGATTCTCCACAGCTAGAAGAAAGGGGTCACGAAGGGACGTTCGAGAGCGATGAAGGAGCCTGACCAACCGTGTGGGAGCAACCACCTTTCACAAAGAGTCGGTTGGCATGAGGTCAGGAAACGTCGCGGTGTTTTCCCCACTGAACCGCGCGCGATGGGCCAGGCAGGCAGGAACCCCGAGCTACGCGTTCGTGATGATCCCGGATCCGCGCTGGGCGTCGAACTTTCTCCGGATCTGCAGCGCCTGGTCGTAGAGCGGAACGTCCAGTCCGTCGACGTTGCGAACGATGCGCGCGCGTAGGACCATTCCGGGGCCACGTGGCGGTCGTGGAGGTTCGAAGGCGATGTTCGGTGGTGGCTGGAAGAAGAAGATTATCGAACGAGAATGGGAGGGGTGAGCTGGTGGTCGTCTCGTGGTGAGGGAGAGCAAAAAGGATGAGACGGGGCTCAGACGCACCACCCATTGCCTGTCGATCTCTCCGATGAACTGCAGGAGCGACTTTAGCCTGTGGTGGAATGGCCCCAGTAGCTGGGCGTCGACGGTCAGCCTCGCTCCCAGGTGGTCGATGAGGGCGAGACTGTTTGTCGAGTCGAACGCGACAAGGCTAAGGTGAAGGCAGGACAAGGAATCGACTCAGCAACCTTTGCCGGCACAAGAAGAACGTGAAGAAGAAAGGGAGGGGAGGAAACGCACGTGCCGAGGACTCTGACCGAGACGGGAGCGTTGGAGCCCTGACTTGAAACGATCTCTGAGATGTGAAGTATTTCGCCGTGCTGCAGGGCCGATGGGTCTATGCGACGGGGTTGCAGAGCAGCTGCGTTGGGACCAGATTCGTAGGGTGGTCGTATTGAGCCGTTCATGGTGATCGTATGCTGAGCGCACAGGGGAGAAGAGACGGTTGTGCAAAGGAGGAGGAGGTCTGGATGGACAACCGTGTCCGATCTGGCTGGACGTACCTTTTCCTTTTTTTTTCTTTTTTTTTTGTCTCATCTCTCTTGAGTTGTACCTTTTACGATCCCTGGCCACGAAAGGGAACAGAGCTCGGTTACCGTGGGTCGCGATGCGTGTGAGTGGTTACCGGGGACAGTGACGTAGTTTTACTTTCTTCCCGACCCGCCGCCATGTTGTGCATACACGTACGCCGAGATCTGACGGCGCGCGCGACGGGGGCCGTGCGTGACTTCGCGCGGGGGAATTCCGCAAAAGGCCACGACGACGTCAGGGATCTACAGTTGCCCCGTCTGTTCATCTCACATCAGAGCTGCATCATTCCGGATCCTCACCCCTCCCCCTTGCATTATCAGACGCTCGGTACTCGTACAAAGGGTGCTCCCTCCGAGCCCCTCGGCCCCCCACCCAGCATCACACTTTACCTCCTTGGCAGAAGCTCTCGCTGTTGCAGCAGTGCCAGGAGAGATAGAGAAGGTCATCATGGCATCCATATCCGCTTCGTCCCTTTCCTCGTCCGACTCTTCCACAATGTCATCGACCAGATCAATCAGGAAACAGAAACGCAACAGTACATCATCTAGTCGCGGGTGGTTCTCGTCCATCTTTCACTCCATCGTCGGGAGTGGCAGCGGTAACACCTCGAGCTCCTCCACCTCCTCCTCCTCCTCGTCGTCCTCCCTCTCCTCGCTCTCCGTCCCTGCGAGACGGTCAGCGTCCGCTCGCATCAAATCTTCAGGGAGCAGACACGGCAAGGCCTCGGCCGAGGACGACCAACCCGTTTCACGATCACAATCGGTTTCCTCACCACCCCGGCGTTCAGGTGCCCTAGCCGTTCCCTTGTCCTCGTCTCCGCGCTCGACCATCGTCACGTCCGTAGATCCCACCACCCCTGTCTCGACTTCCAATCCCCGGAAACAGCAGGTCTCACCGCCGTCGCCACCCGTCTCGCCTCGGAATCACAACCATGACCGTCCACGAAATCCCGAACCGACGACACCTACTGCCGTGGCGCCGGCGCGCCGACAGAAAGGAGTCAAGTGGGACGAGAAGGTCATGTCGCCTCCGACCATGAAGCAAAGTACGAAGGGGCGATACGCCGATGTCTACGTCGCTCCACCGTATTCGAACGTTGCGTCGCCTGTCGACTGGAGAATCCCGCCTATCGCTGTCTACCCGCACATGTCGCGGTATCGGCTCATCGGGCAAATGGGAGAGTGAGTAGCAGATCCCGAATCGATGTCCCGGTCGGGGAAATACTGATCCTTTAATATTGTCATCAGGGGAGCGTTCAGCACCGTTTACCGCGCCATTGACACAAAAACATCACACCTTGTAGCCCTCAAGCTCGTCTCGAAGTCGCATCTCAATGCAACCCAGCACACGAACGTTCTTCGCGAGGCTTCCCTTCTCCGACGCATCAACCATCCCAACGTCACTCGTCTCCTCGATTTCCAGGAGACGCCAACACACTATGCTCTTTCCCTCGAGCTCATGACGGCCGGCGAGATCTTCCATCGTCTGGTCAGCCGAGTCAGTTTCAGCGAGGACGTTTGTCGTCACGTCACTGTCCAGGTCGCCGAAGGACTCCGATACCTGCATGAGGAGATCGGCGTTGTTCACCGCGACATCAAGCTCGAGAACCTTCTGTTCGAGTCTATACCCGCGCATCTTCTCCCAAAGGACGACGAGGATGCGTTCCTTCCCGGCGTCGGCGGAGCCGGCATCGGGGTTGTCAAGATCGCTGACTTTGGGCTGTCCAAGATCGTCTTCTCGTCTACGACCAAGACACCTTGTGGGACCGTCGGTTACACGGCTCCAGAGATCCTCGCCGCTCGTCCTCGCTACAACAAGGGAGTCGACATGTGGGCTCTTGGATGCGTGCTGTACACGCTGCTTTCGGGATTTCCACCTTTCTTCGACGACGATCCTAGGGGTCTTACCGACAAGGTCGCGAATGGCCAGTACGCGTTTCTGTCTCCATGGTTCGACGACATCAGTGTCGAGGCGAAGGATCTTGTTGCGGGTTTGCTGGTCGTCGACCCTGAAAAAAGGTTGACGATACAGCAGGTGCTCCGACATCCATGGATGCGAGCCACGGTCGTCGCACCTCCCTCGGTCACCATCAACGAACCAACCGTCGCAGAACCACAACCGACAGCCGCGCCCCCAGTCCGACCCATCACTCCTCCCCCGCAAGACGACTGGCAACACATCTCCGAACTACGAGACCAGAAGTGCCTCCGAACCCCTCTCGAATCAGACTTCCGTTCGCCGCTCCATCACATGGCGCTTCGGACCCCTCAAGCCTCGGAGGACCGCGATCCCGGACACGAACACGGGTCGTCCGTCGCCCCGGCTCACCCGGACTCGGCCCATCCTTCACCGGACTACTACTTCGTCACTCCCCCCGCACCCCTCACCAACAACCCAGCCCCAGCCGGTCCCATCGCCGCCCTGCTCCCGCTCCGAACCCCTCGCACCCCGCATCCCGTCCCCGAGGGCATGCTCACGAAGGCGGTCCTGGACGCTCCCTACCAGGCCTACAAGCACATGGCGGAGGGGAAGACGGGGAACGTCCCCGAGCACGTCGGGACGGTGAGAGGCGGGATCGTCCCCAGAGGCATCGTCGGTCCCTCCGGAGGCGGCGTCGGGAACAGGACGAACGACGTGCCCCCGTCCGACGGCGGCAGGAGGAAGGGTGCCTTCGAGTTGAAGATGGACAACACGAGTAGGTTGCTCGAGGAGAGGAGGAGGAGAGCTGCCGTCGTCCCTACTTGATCATCCATCACCTTCCCCGAAGACAAAATCGATCGTTCCCCTTCCCATCGTCCTCTTTCTTCCTGCTACTTTTTCATGTGTTTTCTTTTTCTTTTTCTTGTGATGGGTTGCTACCTGTTCCCTCTGTTCCCTCCCCTGTCTCCATGCTCTCTGTATCTTGCTTCCCTTTCTCCCTTTTCCTTGAAGAATGAATGACAAAGTGTACATACCTTTACCATCTCCACTGAAAAAGGCCCCAGCCTTCTGCCGAACCCACATCTGTCAGCGGAGGAGTTCGACATGACGTCGGTACCGCAGACGGACGTGCACGTGTGGGCAGAAGAGATGGGGGGGCAAAAGAAAGTTGTAAGTATTCCCTCCTTGCAGTGACTCCACGAAAACAGTCGGAAGCAACGATTCTGTCTGATTATCATATATGCTTTTTGATAACCTTTCGACCGTGCCGGCAGCCGCGCTGCGACGTTCTGACAACGTGTAAAACCAAACTGTGGAAAAGAGTCCATAGATAATGAAAGAAGGAAAAAAGGGGAAGGCTATCTACTCGAACTTGATACCCTGGGCGAGCGGCATCTGACCAGAGTAGTTGATGGTGCTACAGGAAGCACGGACGGGAACAAAAACAAAGACAGTCAGCGACTGCGGGGTAAGGAGGAAAAGAAAAAGGAAAAGGCCCGTGAACGAACTCACCAAGTCTGACGACGCATGTACTGCTTCCAGGCGTCGCTTCCGCTCTCCCTTCCTCCTCCGGTCTCCTTCTCCCCTCCGAAGGCGCCTCCGATCTCGGCTCCGTTGGTGGGGATGTTGACGTTGACGATGCCGCAGTCGGATCCGCTGGGTCCGGTCCATCGGAACACGTTCTCGAGGGATTCGGTGAAGATGCTGCTGCTGAGACCCTGGGCCACGCCGTTGTTGGCGGCGATGGCTTCGTCGAGGGACGCGATCTTCATCGTGTGGAGGATCTGTCCAAAAAAAATGGAAACGATCGATCAGCCGGTTTTTTCGAAATGAGCATTGTTCGCAAGACAGGGAGGGGGTGGGGTTTTTCGTACCGGCACAAAGATCTCGTTCTGGACGACGGCGGCGGAGGCGTCGATGCTGGTGATGGTGGGTTCGACAAAGTTTCCTGGCCTGTCGAGGACCTTTCCTCCCAAGAGGATCTTTCCTCCCTGAGCCTTGACGGCCTCGATCCCCTTCTTGTACTGCTCGACGGCGTCACGGGTGTGGAGGGGACCGCACAGGGTGGTCGAGTCGGATGGGTCTCCGATCCTGACTTGTCCGTACGCCTTGGTGAGACGGGCGATAAAGTCGTCGTGGATCTTCTCGTGGATGAAGAGACGACGGGTGGTGGTGCATCGCTGACCGGCGGTGCCGACGGCAGCGAAGAGGATGGAACGGACGGCGAGGTCGATGTTGGCATCGTCCATGACTTTAAAACATAGATTCCGTTCAGAACAGGAAAGACGTGGCAAGTCTCAAAGGGACGCGGTACATTTACCAACGATGGCGTTGTTGCCGCCGAGCTCGAGCAGGCTCTTTCCGAATCGACCTTGGACGGTCAGACCGACCTGCTTTCCGACGGCCGTGGAACCGGTGAAGGAGAGGAGGTTGACGCGCTTGTCCTCGGCCATGGCCTTTCCGACGTCTGCTCCACCCGTGACCATCGAGCACAGGGCACCGGGAAGGTTGTTTCGCTCCAACACCCGCTCCAGGATCTTCGTGACGGCCACGGAGGTGAGGTTGGTGGTCGGTGCGCCCTTCCAGACGACGGCGTTACCGCAGACGAGGGCGAGGGAGCTGTTCCATCCGTAGACGGCGACGGGGAAGTTGAAGGCCGAGATGACGCCGACCGTCCCGAGAGGGTTCCACATCTCCTTCATGAAGTGACCTGGTCGTTCCGACGGGACGACGGCTCCGCCGATCTGACGGGAGAGACCGACGGCGTAATCGCAGACGTCGATGTACTCCTGCACCTCTCCGAGACCCTCGGGAAGGATCTTGCCCATCTCGATCGCCACGAGCTCCCCCAGCGGCTGCTTGTACTTGTCAAGCTCCTCCCGCATCTGACGCACGATCTCGCCGCGCTTCGGCATGGGGGTCTCCCGCCACATGGGCTTGACCTTTTCGATCTCCTCCAACGCCCGGTTCAGGTCTTTCGGTGTGCCCTGCGAGAGGGGAAAATGGTACCTCGGGGGTCAGGACTTTTTTGACACCCCATCAAGCCTTCATCACCGCCGTTCGGAACGAATTGCCACTTTACCGTACGGACGCTTGCGATGACCTTGTTGGTCGCCGGGTTGATCGAGTGTACCACCTAGCGTCACCGGAACGAATGGTCACAGTCAGCGTGAAAGCTCCTCCACTGAAACAGCGGTTCGAGATCTTGCACACTCACAGGTCCATCCCCACTCCACTTGTTGATGAACACGCCGTCGTTCTCGACCTGCATGTCGAGCTTCTTGAGCAGGGCGGTGTGCCTGCTCGACTCATCCTCGAGCTTCCCTGAGGCGAACGACCGCCTGAGGAGGGACTGACCGATGGAACGCGATGGCCGGACGGCCGACTTGGTGAAGTGGGTCAGGAGCATGGCGGCTGGTTGAAAGGTGTTGATTGAGATGCCGTTGAGGGGCAACAGGATGATTCCAAACAAAAAAGAAAGAGCGTCGTTGGCTGTAAATAAGAAGGGGGAGGGGGGAGTCACACTCTATTAGAATTGGCACACATCACCATCACGCGGGGACGCGTTTCTCACAATTGGAGTTTTTAGGTCTTTCTTCCCCTTCCTTTTTTCTCCTATGATTTTTTTTCTCCCTTCCGCGTACTCAAGAGTCCGAAGCTCCAAGGGCACATCCAAATATAAATTACAGACGCCATGCACAGCATCGCGGTGTGATGACAACACAAAAAGGAGAGCGAGAGTGAAGCAGAGGTGGGAGGGCAGTGGATATCTACAGGTGGAACTTTCTGCGGCTCGTGTCCAGCTCTGGCTGTCAGAGGAATCAACAGCGTCAGTGCATGGCTCCAGAAAAAGAATACACCTTGAAACGACGAAAAAAAGGAGACCTTTCCTGCCTCTTACCTTGTGCATCCATTCGTACTCTCCGAACCGTGTGTCGAACGTTCCCTTCTGCAGCCACCTCAGCTTCAGGGTGAACCTCGGTCCCAGCTCCTGGAGGTCGCACCGCTCCCCGTCCTTGAAGATGTAACGGTGACGTCGGAAGAAGATAAAGTCGCGCTGGTTGTGGAAGGTGGCCACCTGGCGTCCCTTAAACTCGGGGACGTGGGGGAAGAGGGCGGCGATGAAGCGACCGACCGTGTGTCCGAGACGCGTGGAGAAGTTGTTGAGGATGAGTTCCGGTTTTTGGGGTCCCACTTTGCCGTGTCCCTGCGACCGATGGTTGGTGAATAAGGAAACGAGTTGCAGAGTATCTTCACAGCCTTACCCGGATCTGAGAATTGAGTCGCAAGCTGCTCAGTTTGAAATGCGCCGTCGGTCCGTTCGGCAGATGGATCATTGTCACGGCATCTGAGGAGGGACAGATGCAATACGTCAGCCCGATCGAAGGTAAAGAGTCCATCGCATGTGTCTCGAGAAAACTCACTTGGTTGCTTCTTGTCTTCGTTGATGACGATCACGTCCGTGTACTCTCGCTTGATGGCCAGCTCGACTATCTTTTTGATCTCGAACTGGGTTCCCCGTTTGATCAGCTCGGCGTCGGGAAAGATGGAAACGAACTCTTCGGCAAACTCGTAGACTCTCTAGGGAATGGGATGGATGAGGAAGGGGTTCGGCAAGACGAAAGAGCAAGTCGCTTTCGCTCAAATTGAACGGCCCGCAAAGTTCGCTGGCTTCGCCAGCCCAAGAGCTAGCTCCTCGCTCATCACTCACCGCGCTGGGCCTCTTGCTCGTGGTGACCATGATCTTTGGCTGGAGACCCTTGAAGTACTCTGAAAAGTCGTCCGTGTCCTCCTCCTCGAAAACCTCTGCGTCCTCCCCGACGATGGTCTCGTCAAACTCCCGCATGGTCTCGAGCGTCTTTGGCTGGTTCTCCTTGAGCCTCTGCTCCTTGAGCTCTGGGTTGTCCGCCTCCTCCTTTGCGATGCGCTGCCTTCGCTTCAGCTTTGCGCGAGCCTTGTCGGCCTTCAGACGGTTGACCACGTCTGACCGCTTCATCTTGTTTTTGATGTCGTTGGGATCGGTCGACGACATTGTGGGAAAGGGCTGGGTGTTGGGG
>JADGJA010000099.1:0-43049 GCA_027596035.1 Thoreauomyces humboldtii
CTCCTCCTCCTCCTCCTACCCCGCCCTCCAGCCCACAGCTGCCGCAAGTGCAGCCCTCTCGACTCGATCGAAGGTTTGGAAAGGGCGAGGGGTTCTACCCGTCGTGATTGCTGCTGCACTTGCGGCAGTTGCTGGATCTTGTATAGTATAGTTCCAGGACGTTGCCCTGGAACTATACTATAGGAGAGAGAGAGAGAGAGAGTTGGGAGTCTCGGGGTCTGTCGAACCTGAGGTTCTCCTGAGGTTCTCCTGAGGTTCTCGGACACTTTTGGCCGGTCCCTCGATTCTACTTTCGCTCAACCCTCGTGCAATCAATCTAAACCAGCTCCATCACGGACTCGTCCACCCCTCTCTGTCAACAGATTGCGTCTGAATCTGTTGTCTTTGCGTGCGCTCGTGGTAAGTGCAATTTGCATCGGCGCTTCACACCGCACGGGGTCCAAGACGGACTCTAGAGCTCGACGAGTAGTTGCACCGTCAACTTGTACGAACAGACGGATAACTATTATGCCATGCGTTGCTGTCATCGCTTCTCATCGATTTTACCCTTCAGATCTACAGCCCATAACGATCAGCTCGATGTCAGAGATGGGTTCGACCGCTGCCTCACCAGGGATCGGCTCTGGTTCTCCTGGGAAACGTCGACAACAAAGGTCTCGAGCCGAGTCGGAGGACATCGTGATGCGGGGTCCCGATTACGACGCATTTATCAAAGACTTGGAGGCGTTCAATCAGCCACTGGGGTAACCTACCTCCCAGAACCAGAGTCACATCAGGTTGTTTTTCCTGATTCGAATTCATGAACCTATCAAAGGGTCACTCTGCAGAAAGAACCTATCATGGGAGGAAAGCGGCTCGACCTATACGTAATCTATACACGGGTTCTCGAGGCTGGCGGATACGAGGCGGTACGAGGACGCGATGTGGGTACTTTGCAGACGGGCATGTGCTGAACAAACACTTAGGTCACATCTGCACATGGATGGAAACGGATCACGGACCCCTTCAACCTCCCAGCAACTTGTACGAACAGCGCCTTCATTGTCAAGCAGCTTTACCAAAAGTACCTTTACAACTACGAGCAGTTCCATGTCCATGGCACATCCAAACAGTCCTTATTAAAAAGCCTCGAGCATTTGATCAGATGTCGAACGGAGCTGCGGATGAGTCCACTCCCAATTCACCAGAATTAAAGCCAGAAATGTTAGCAGCGACCGACCAAAGTGCGCGCACCAACACGGCGACCACAACATCAAAACCGGCACTTGCCGCTCCCACTCCTCCGCAAATGCCTGCCACACCAGCTATTGTGGCCAACCCCACATATGTCCGAGTAGCACCACCGCCGGCCCCTTCAACGGCTCCCATGTCCATTCCTGCCCACGTATCCATACCAAACCCCGCTCCATGCATGCATATTCTGAATCCCCCTCCGCCAATAATAAGTCAGATACCGACGGGTGTTCCGCATCCGTACAACCCCTCGTCTTCCTCAACTCCCTCAAACGTTCGCCCGTTTGGTTAGTAAGCATATTTCTAAAACATTTGACGAGATTGAGCTAATTAATTTCTGGTTGTGTCTTTCAGTTCCCCATGATTCAGTTCATAAACGATTGCGACAAATGGCCGAGACAAATATCATTGCTCAACAGCGAGCCGCACCACAACCCGCACCTCCGAAACCACAGTACGCACCTCGATCCAATCTCGTTGCAGTCAACCCAGATGACGACGGTAGAGATGGTACAATCACTATTTTCCCATTCACCTCATTTGTTACCTTCCGCTTAAATCTTACGGGATTCTCTACAGAAAAGTACCTGCATGGCGCATGGCAGAATCGATTGATGCTGGCCATAGCGTCCAAGCTTCCGAATGAGGTAGACTGGGCTTTCTCCAAGCTCATAAAACTATCCTTTAGCAAGAACTTCTATCTCGGAATCCTGCCGAACATCCTGGACGAGATACTCGACCACGCTTCAGCTTTGTTCGAAAATATCGAGATCATTCGAGAAAACGGTTTCATCGAAGCCCGCTTGAAGCCGAGGGGCAAGCTGGCCGACACTAGCGGACTGAACAGCAGCGATACGCACGACACAATGCAGCGGGTGCTGCAGGTCATGCACATCCTGCGAAATCTGTCATTTTGGCCGGACAACGCTGTCTTTCTTGTCAGAAACCACCTCTTTCTGACGTACGTTGCTAAAGGCGCAGCCCTGTCCGCCGATAGTCCGTACCTCGAGATCAAGCATTACTGCGTGGATCTTTTGGACAACTTGTCGCCCTATATGGCGCTACAGGGCAAAGACGACTTTTTCCTAGCCATTTCTACGACAGATGGTGATAGGCGATGATCGCGCTCTTATCATATCGTCTGCACAGACGCTCACTCGGTTTTGTACTAGCGAGATCAACGGCAAAACTTTCCTGGAGGCCGACAACACGGATTTGGTTCTCCGATTCCTGCAGCTTCTGCTGGTGCCCGACGAGCCACTAGTCACGGCGTTCTGGACTTCTTCTACGAGTTTTCTAGTCTGAGCAACGAAGCCAGTGCTCTCCTCGCCAATGCAGCGGGCTACAACGTCCTGAAGCTTCTGACGAAGTTCCTAGGGTGGCAAAGTCTCTCCCGAAAGCGGCCGTTGCCGGAGGACGGCCCGCCTACCATGACGCCTTTCCTATCGTCAACAGCGGGTTCAACACAAAGACGGATGTCCACGATCCTCCTCCAGAATTCACGAATACGCCAGTGCCGGGAACGCCTGGCAATTCAAACTCCATAACCAATGGAATACCCCATCGGGAAGTTCCTCTGCCAACTGCTGCATCTGGCGTTCTGCCTGCTGGGATGTCTTTGGATAGCGCCCCAATGGAAGGCGTGGAAATTGCGGTTGCCCCTGACCCTGATGCTGAGAACGCGATGGAGCTCTCGGAAACCTACGCGGATAGTGTGCCGCAAGAACCCCCCACCGTTATCTGCTGCTGGCGGGTCGGTGGCACACCAGGCGCGGCGCAACTATGCTATGCAGCCTTCCATGCACGAGCGGACCTGGTCGCCCATCTCGAGTCGACTCACCTGATGGACCGGACGCAGCTCGACGGATGCCAATGGCAGGACTGCGCGCGCGGTCGAGGGAACGGTTGGCCGTTCGGTCGCCTTCTCAAACACCTCGTCACCCACCTGGACGCATCGTCCGCGGGTTCCGCGTCCATGTCCTCGCAACAAGCGGCTCCCGCTCCCGCTCGCACCGGCCCCCCCCACCTTTGCTGACACGCTCCAGGCCACCGCTCAGACGGACGAACTCGGTGGCATCCCTCTCACGGCGATGCTGGTCCTGAGGAACCTCGCTCGCGTCCCTGGATACCATGCCCTGTTCGCGCCGGTCGAGCCGGCATTGGTGATGAAGATGTGCAACGAGGCCAATTTCTTCAAGGGCTTGGCGGGTGTTCTAGGGGAACTTGCGAGAACCTGAGATTTTTTCTCAAGAATTGATACATGCGTTCTCAAGCTGGCTGTGCCCCACCAGCCTAGGTGCGCACCCGGTTCCCGAAAGGTGAGGACGACCCAGACAGTAGAGACGATCAAGTAATCACAGTGAAAGGATGTGGTCGGACAATGAACCCCCCAGTACAATCCAAATCGAAAAAGCAAAGCGCAGCATCAGGGTGAAGGGTATGTTTTGTATTCTCAAATGGATGGACATGAGCAGCACGCGGTTATGAGAAAGTCTTTGACAAAAAAAAGGGGGTAAGGAACCAAGTCGCTTCCAAGTGCAAAGCGCGACACAAAAAGAATGCAAGTGCATGTGGCGATGAATGCTGAGGGAAGGAGACACCGAAAGGGGTCGAACAAAAAAGAAAAGCAAAACCAGAGCGTGGGATCGACGAGACAGTCGACACACGAAAAAAAAAAAGGACGACGGTCGTGATGGAAAGGTGTGGGGGGTATTGTTTCACAACTCGATCTTGGGAAGTTTGTGCGCGGGCGACAAAGACGAGGTGTTGTCGTCGTCCTCGTCTTCGTCGTCCCGTTTGCGCTTGTCGGCGGAACGTGGTGGTGGTGGTGGTTGATCGACGATCTCAACTCGTTTCTCCCCTGAACTTGGGATCGAGGAGGTGGTGGACTCCGGGGTCGCCTGACCGCTTGTGCGGTTCTGCGGGTCCTCCTCCGGGGGCGTGGGCGTGCTGGGCATGTCGGATGCGTTGGGGGATGGAGGTGGAGAGCGGAACACTCCGAAGTAGTTCGCA
Organism: Thoreauomyces humboldtii; assembly: GCA_027596035.1. Classification (NCBI taxonomy): domain Eukaryota; kingdom Fungi; phylum Chytridiomycota; class Chytridiomycetes; order Spizellomycetales; family Powellomycetaceae; genus Thoreauomyces; species Thoreauomyces humboldtii. The sequence goes on from JADGJA010000099.1 coordinate 4,246, forward strand.
AAGTCTGGTTGGGGAAGAAAGAGGGATGTACAGGTTAGAGGACATAAACTTCTCGAGACACCCTGATCTGGACTCTGCAGCTCTCACCTTCCACGTGCGAGTTCTCATGGGCCTGCGCCTCCTCCGGGTACACGTCCAAGGGGATGCCAGCCCAGACATCGAACATTGTAGACGACGTGTTGAAGAGCAGTCCACCGAACTCGCCTGCCGTAAAGTCTAAGTCGAGGGGGTCGTATCGCGCGAGCTCGTACTCGTTCGGGAACACGTCCCGATAGTGTTCCAGAACCGACTCCTGCTCGGGAGTTTCTTCGGGTACCACCGGAGCTGGTGCGACCGACGGCGGTGGAACAGGTTTGACCGACTGCTGAGGTTGCTGCTGCTGGAGCTGCTGGGTCTGGAGAAGCTGCTGCTGCTGCTGCAACGTTGGTTGTGCGAGCTGTTGCTGGTTCTGCAACTGCATCTGCTGTTGTAGTAGAAGATGTCGTCGGAGTTGGGCCAGCTGCTGCTGTTGCTGCTGGGGAAGTCCAGTGACGGTGGCAGCGGGCATTCCGTTGGCCAAAGCCATAGCATGCTGCTGCTGTCGCATGGCCAAGTTCCGAGCCATGTCCATCTGTAGAGCTCCACCGAGCTGCTGAGCTTGCTCCGCGAACTGCAAGTTGGGCTGCAACTGTTGTTGCGGCTGCTGACCACCGCCCGCGCGGAGCAGCTGCTGTTGCATGAGCATCGTTTGCTGCTGCTGTTGCTGCTGCTGCTGTACAAGTTGCTGTTGCTGTTGGTAAGCCGTGCCGAACGAGATCTGCGGGTTGGCGACAGGCGAGTCGTGGGTGGAGCGTCCAGTCGACTGCACCGAGATGGTCGATCCTCGACGACCGCCCTTCTTCGGGTTGACGGGACCTCCGGAGTCGGCCCGCACTTTTGCGGCAGCCTTTTCCTTCCGAAGCTGTGCGGCCGTCATCTTGGGGTCCTGTGGTGCCTGCACAGACGCGATGGACGCAGCCGATCCTCGCTTCTTTGGGAGCGGCTTTCCCTTGCCTTTGCCTACGTTCGAGGCAGTGCTTGCTGGAGTCGAAGGAACCTGTCCCGATGAGCTGGATTGCTGTCGCAGCATCTCCTGCATCTGGTGGTACTGAGGCCCGTGGAACTCCGGCACGACGGTAGACGAATCCTCGCCGCTCGGAGCAGACGGGAGCATGGGCTGCTGTTGAGCGGCTTGCTGTGCCGGCAGCGCTTGCTTGACGGCGGCTTGCTTAGGCGCGGGCTGCTGTACCTGCGGTGTGAGCGCACGAGCTGGAACTTGAGCCGGCAATTTGAGAGTAACCGGAGCTGGCAGCTGGGCCGCCGCCTGCACCAAGTTCGCATTCAGTGCCCCGCTGCCGTTCGTAGCGGTGGCATTGGCCTGCATCTGCTGTGCTTGCTGCTGGATCGTTTGCGGCATTTGCTGACCGTTAGCGGCGGCCGCGGCGGCAAGATTGGCTTTGCGTTTCGTGTCCGCCTCCCGGAACGAGGCAATGATCTGCGTCCTCATGCCTTCAAGAGCCGAAGGCGTTAGGTAAAACTTGTTCGTCCCGAGTCCTTCAAGTTGCTTTCGACACCGATCCCGCATGAGCAGACAACGCCTGGCAGACTGGTTTGTTTTCTCGGTATTGAATGAAGCGTACAGGCCAATCAGCTGATCCATCTTTTCGAGCAAAGGTCGCATCTGTTGCATCTTGACAACCACGAAGCGCTGTTCGTCCTGCGTAAGCTGAATCTCGGGTAGCTCCTGCAAGCCAGCGTGCGGAGCGAGAACGGTCGATGGCGCGCCCGCCTGGCGGTTCGCCAGATTCTGTTGTGCGACGTTGACAGGAGCCACGACATTGGCGTTGCTAAGAGCTTGCGCTCGCTGTGTTGCAGCGATCTGAGCCCGCATTTGAGCTTGAGGGTTGAGTTGTGGGTTGAGTTGCTGATGCTGTTGTTGTTGTTGCTGTTGTGCTTGAAGCTGCTGCTGCTGCTGTCCTTGTACTTGCGCCTGCGCTTGTGCCTGAGCCTGAGCCTGAGCTTGGGCTTGAGCTTGAGCTTGTGCCTGCGCCTGACGGGCAGCTTGCTGTTGCAAGTTCAGGGTTTGTTGCTGTATGAGCGCCTGTTGCTTTTGATGTTGCTGATGCTGAAGCATCGCAGCTTGTTGACGCTGCTGGGCTATTTGGGCCTGCTGAGCCTGTTGAGCCTGCTGCCCCTGCTGTTGAGCCTGGGCCTGCATCTGCAAGTATTGCCCTTGCGACTGTTGCTGTAAGAACTGCTGCTGTTGGGCAGCTATGTTGTTATCGTACTCGATCTTTTTCTGATACATGGCGTTCGCGATGTGCGGCGCCCAGTTGCGGTCGGCAGCGATGGCCTGAATCTGCTCGAGGGTCTTGGACGAGATCAGCTCCGTAACCTTGTCCTGGGTCGTGGACGCCTGCACTTGCTGCTGCGTTCGCAGAAGCATTTGCTGCTGTTGCTGCTGCTGTTGCGCCTGCGCTTGAGAGCTTGCCGGGATCATGGGAGATTGGTTCGGAATTCCGTTGTTCATGCCATCAGCTGCTCCGACTCCGCCGATCCCCATGTTGAGCCCGGGTCGAACTTGCTGGTTGACCTGACTCATGTTCCGCTGCATGGAAAGGGCAGGGGAGCTTGCAGCCATGCCAGCAAAGTTGGCTGCGTTCGATGCCATGCCGACGTTCTGTTGATGGTTCTGTGGCGCATAGATCGATTCAAGTCTGGCATCGATCGTCGAGGAGTATTCCTGCAGAGAGGAAGACTTGTCGAACATGTTCATCTCCGCTTGTCGAGCCATGATCTCGACCCTGTCATCCGTGCGACGTGTCTTCAAGGTCACAGTATCCATACTACGAGAAGAAACTCGGTGAGATTGATGCGTCACGTTCGGAGACTTTTGCGGATCACAACGTACATTCTTTTGACATTCCTGTTTCGCAGCTCCGGGCTCACGGTGTCCTTCCAGTTTCCGGTTCCATTGAAGCGCTGCTGGGGTGTTGCCTGTTGCTGTTGTTGCTGCTGCTGTTGCTGTTGCTGCAGCGGTCGGAAGGATTGCTGCAAGCCTGCTTGCTGCTGCTGCTGCTGTTGAGCTTGTGAATGCTGGGGCATCGTGAACTGCTGTTGCTGTTGTTGGGCAAACATCTGCTGCTGGTTCTGCTGCTGTTGGTTGGGCCGCGGCTGCTGCTGCTGCTGGAGTTGAGCCTGCTGCTGCTGTTGTTGTTGCTGTTGCAGCTGCGCCCTCTGCTGCTGTTGCTTCATCTGTTGCATCTGCTGTTGCTGCAGGGCTGCGAACTGGTTCGGGTTCATGGGTCGCGCGAGAAGGGCGGGTGACTGCTGTTGCTGCATCTGCTGCAGTTGCTGCTGCAATTGCTGCTGCAGCTGGGGTTGAGACGGCTGCTGCTGCTGCTGCTGTTGCTGAAGAAGGAGTTGTTGTTGCTGTTGGGCTAGTCTCTGTTGCTGCAACCGGTACATTGTCATCTGCTGCTGCTGTTGCGGCGTCATGTTGGCGGCCGCGTTCTGAAAGTTTGGATTCATGTTTTCCTCGGATGGATGCGAATCGACGACTATCGAGGGTGAAGGTGCACGCCGTGGTTCGACCCGATCATAAAGGTGCCCGTCAACTCTCCCTACGCTTTGAGCTGGGTAAGCGCGGTATTGAGTTGTGCTGGAGACGGAGAGAGCGAGAGAAGAGGGAAGAGAGGCGTGGCGCAAGGCCTGATGCGTTCTCTGCTTCCTCTGCTTTCTGCTGCTGCTTGCTGGCGTGAGAAAGGAAAAGCCCTATTACCACCACCACCACCTCTCTCCGACTCTCCCGACCGCGAAGGGCTCGTCTGTGTAACCCTCCCCGATTCCTTGATTACATGGAGGGACCCGAAACCTTGGGACACTCTCAATTTGGGGGGAAGAGGTTCAAGATTAACAAAAAAAAAACGAACAAAAGCTTCCTATGGCGCTGAGCCATTCGCAACGGCCGTGAACCAGTGAGCAGGAAGGATGACATAATCTGGGGTTCCGTGGATGAGAAAGCACAGCCACCTAGCTTTGAATTTTCACAGTCGTCCGTCCCAGAGTCGTCGCTCTTGACACCGAACAGCGACACTTGTCAAAAGATAGGACATTCCTACTGGCCCTCCTCTCCACCTCGATGATGCTTTCGTCTCGGCGTTCCACCATCGCTCTCAGGAGGATTGCATCAACTCCTTTGTCGATACCCTCGTCGGCATGTGCTGCAGCAGGCATTCCTGGACCCAGGAGGACCCACCTTACCACTGCCGACAGGGTGAAAGCTCTGCAGCATGGTTACGCAGCTCCAAAGGCAGACCGTGTCGCGAAGCATCTTCTCGCCACTCCTCGCAACGATAGAGATCATCCTGCCGATTCCGTTGGAGATCGCCCTGTGGACAACGACAAGGCGGGTGTCCAGCCTGAGCAGGTCGAGGACTCGGAAGCGTGGTACAACGACCCATACCTTCTCTCGGAAAAGATCGTGAAGCTGCTCGCCCGAGACGATCCGGCAGAGATCAACGAAGCCATGGACCTCGTCGATCGACATCGCGGTGCCGCCAACGCACAGGTCTACGGGGCGCTCATCGCGGGACTCGCAAAGCGAGGTCACTACAAGCTCGTCCTGAAGTGCAACAGGGACATGGTCAAACGAAGGATCGTCCCCACCCCCCAGACCCACACCGCTCTCCTGAACGCGTTCGCACAGGCGGCTGCATCCCCAGCCGGAGACGTGGCCTCTCGCACCAACCGACTCGCTGACGCCAGGCGCGTGTGGGACGAGGACCTGGAGCGTCCGTCCACGATCCATCTGAACGCCATGCTCAAGGTGTGTCTGGCATGCATCGCAGAGGGCGGCGAGGAGGTCGCCTGGGAGATCTACAGGCAGTCGGTGCCGGAGGACGGATCAAAGAGGCCGAGCGACGTACCCGCTCCCGACATCTACACCATCACCTACATGCTGCGAATGTGCTCCGACCCGTCCGCCGTGGAAGGATCCCTGGACAACGCCATGCTGGTGTGGAAGGATGCCCTCAGGCTCGACCGCCAGGAGAGAAAAAACTCCTGTAAGTCTCGATCTGCGAGCGACATCAAGTTCGGAGCGGGAGGGGGTCCCGCACATCGACGGTTTAGGATCGACGCTCACGCCGTCTCCGCCCTCCTGCTCTGCTTCATCCGCGCATCGAAGCGAGAAGACGTGCTCGGGGCTCTCCCCATCGTGCAGGAATGGCTGGGGCTTCCGCTCACTGCTGGAGTCGACGCAACAGCAGCAGGGATCACCAAATCTTTCAGACCGGCCCGCGTGGACATCTCCACGCTTCTCTTCGGTCAGCTCATGCATCTTGCATCCCGTCTTCGAGACCCCGATCTCGCCTTGGCATGGTTCTCGGCCCTCACGGCCCCGGCTCTGGCCGTGCAACCCGATCATGATGCCTATTCCGTCCTAGTCGGTCTCCTCATCTCGATGGGCCGTCCCGACGACGCATGGGACATCCTCCATCCTCAGCCCACTTCCTCACTCCCCGCCCCCAGAGAAGAACATCCTGACCTCTCAATCCGTCTCATCTGCTACGTCCTCGGAACGGAACCCTCGGAACCACCGAGCACCGGCAGTCGCACCGTCCAGAAAGCCGTCTGGCTCGAGCGAGCCACCGCGCTCGTCTCGTCCCTCGACGTGACGTCCCGGATCGACCCGAAACTCGACGTCCGAGTCCCCATCAACCTCGCCGAACTCCACGTCCATCTCCACGACCCGACCTCGGCGTTCAAGGTCCTGGACGCCCATCGCGCCAACATCCTCGACACGACGAGGAGGAAGCTCGATCGATACGTCAACGCCGGCGTTCCCGTCATCACGAAGGACGGTCGTCGTCCCACGGGTCCAGTCACGACGGCTCAGGCGAGGAGGACGGTCACGAGGGCGTTGGCCAGGAACCCCAAGCAGCAGGCGGATCTGGCGGCGAGGTTGAAGGCCCTCCATTCTTACATGGCCTTGGCGGTCGAGAGGTGCGGGGACGGACAGCCGGATTCGGTCAGGATGGAGATGCTCGTCAGACAGTGCAAAGAGGTCATCGGGGTGTGGGATCTCTTGGCGAGGAAGATGGGGATCGTGGCAACCCGCGTCAAGGGAGAAGGGAGGGTCTCCGACGAGGAGGATGACGACGTAGATGACTTCAATGACGAGGTCGACATCGAGGAGGAACGGGATCAGGGTTACAAGGTCGTCGCTCGAGCCCCGAGATTGGACGGGAGGACGAACCTCGGACAACAACGAGAGGAGCCGAGGTTCGGATCGTTCCCACCGCATGGGTCAGCTCTTGAGCGGCGGAATGCAGCATCCAACCCTCGGAACGGAGACCGTCCTGCGCGGAGAGGAGAACGCGAGCCTTCACGACGAACGAATAGCGTCCGTCGGAAGGATCTCTCCAGCCGCAAGACGTACGCGGGAGACGACGGTCGTCGTTCGGCTACCTCTGTTTCTCAGCGAACACGTCAATGGGACGATGGTGGTCGTCCAGAACGAGGCGACAGGAGTGATAGATCCAGTTCTTTCCCGCGTAATGGTGACAGACGGGATCCACGAACTCGGGGAGGCGGACAGGATCCATCATCAGCGTAGTCGGTGGCAGCTTCTCTCTATTTATCATATAATGCTTTCCTGTGTGTACCTGCAAGTGTTTTTATCTCTCAGCTAAAGTGACTAGAACCCATGACGATCCAAAACAAAAAAAAGAAGGCGCAACGATACGCGATGGAACAGATAACACATTGCATACGCGTTTTCCCTGACGCCCATCCGAGGTGCTTCGAGGGGGGGTATATCCTCTCCTACTTTCCCGATTCTAGCTTTATCCTCAAAAGATGATACAACCCCTTCATCCTGTCCTCGAACCTCGACCCTCCGACCAACACGATGGCCTGTCCCTCCCTCCCGTTTCGCCCAGTCCGACCCGCCATGTGGACATAGCTGGCAGGGGAGCTCGGCGGTCCCAACACGAAGACGTGGGTCGCGTTCGGAAGGTCGAGACCACGAGCCTCGTACTCTGTCAACACCATGAGCCGTCTCTGTCCGGACAGGAAGGTCGCGAACGGACGAGGGGTCCCGTGTCCCTTGTACCTGGCGATGGGACTTTGGGTGGCATCGTAGACGTCTCCACCGCTCCGGACGCCTCCGTCGATGCCGACCACGTCTTCGTCCGAGTGAGGTTCCGAGTCTCCTTCCTCTGCTTCCGCTACGGCGTCGTCCCAAGGAGGAGGAGGGGAAGAGCTGGACTCGGTCATGGTGTGTCGTTCGTAGTCGACAAAGTTCATGAGTCTCTCGGGTTTAAGCCCCAGCTCTCCGAGTCGGTCGACCAGGTCCTGCTGGGATACAGAGGAATGGACGAACACGAGACCGCTCGTGACGTCCTCGTCGTGACAGATGCGGGCGATGGTTTCGAGAATGGCATCGCTAGCGTCCGGCAGTGCGGGAGCGTGGACTCGGGGAGTCGACGGTGGCGATGATGGCGGTGACGATGTGTCCGCTTCCTTATTCTTGACGTGCGTATTTTCGGGTGCGGAACAAGTGGGATCGAGGAGTGACGGCATTCCCGACAGTGACTCGGAGGTGAAATCCTCCAAGTCGCCCGTTTGTTGCAGTAGGGACGACGCTCCCATCTCGTTGAACACCAAGCACCGGTGTTTGATTCCAGAGGGAGTGGTAGTTCTTCCCTTCATGTCCAGCAGCACCGGATCCTTCAGCCACGCTTTGAACTTGGCCAGGTCCCGGCGGAGGGGATTGTTGAGGGTAGCCGAACAAGCGATTACCTGCATGCGTCGAGCGGCAGGATCCAGCGTCGGATCGTTCTTCACGACATGCGCCTTTCGGTATCCAGTTCGACCCGTCGATCTCGTTCGGGTAGCATCCTTCATGGCGGCAGTCCGATCGGCGATGAGCTTAGCGAGTAGCGTCTCGCCGGCGAGCGGGTGAACTAACCGCTTGAACCTTACGTTGACGGTACCATAGCGTTCGTTGGCAGTGACGAGTCTGTCCACCTCGTCGAGCACCAGCATCTGAATGCGACTGGCGTCGAACGCCTTCCGCTCGTACAATGCCAATAGTCTTACCGGTGTACCGATCAGTATCCTCGGAACCGTCTCCTTCAACTGCTCGGCCTGCCTATCCTCCTCCACTCCGTTGATGCAACATTGCACGAGTTTAGCATAATCTTCGGGCTTGACTTTCTGTGAAAGATCCCTTATCCAGGTAGTGAGTTGGATGGCGAGTTCCCGGGTCGGGACCATGATGAGCGTGTTGATGTAGCGCTGGGAGTGTAGTTTTCCCGACGGCGTGGGAAGAGAGAGCGTAGGTTGAGGTTTGCTGAGTACGGCGGTCACGAGACCCAACGACTTCCCGGTTCCCGTCACGTCCTTCAAAAAGATGTCCGAGTGACTCAACGCGACAGGAAGGAAGGCGCGCTGGGATTCGGAGGGGACTGTTGCTTTGAAAACATCCTGAAGTGCCCGCGAGATGCCTGCGGGTACTCCGAGCGTGCGGAAGGTTATTTCAGCCTGTAAGGTCGGCGTGGTCAGTCTCAGCTTGCGCGACGAGTTTCAACTATTCTGAGCATACCTCGTTCCCGAGCAACCCCAGCTGTGGTTTGACCACATTATCTTGGGAGTGGGCCCTGGGAGCATGGCTGAGATCAGTGCGACCGGTCTCCTCTGCGGCGTGGAGAAGAGCATTCTTTCGTCTCTTGGCCAGCCACGCTGCGAGCTTTGCCTTGTGCCGTGGATCGGACGACGTGGAGGCGGTGGCGAGGTTTCTCGCTGAATTTGGGCTATGGGAAGCGATGGCTGCGGAGGTGGCTTGATACATGCATACCGAAGCTGCGAATCTCACGTGTAGGCTCTTCCGTGCAAGGCTTCCCGATATCCGTGGCAGCATTGCGTTGAGGGTTCCGACCGAAATGTGTGTGTGCGTGTGTGTGCATGGCAGCGGGAAGCGGTGTGCGTGTGTCTCGTTCGGAAAACGCGAAGAAAGGAGGCGCAGCACTTGATGGCACACGCCGTCCGCACAAACTTGTGCGCAGTCTCTCCGCTTCCCACCAATATAGGCTTCGCCGATAACCCTTTGTCCATCCCTACAGTCATGGCAGTCGATGCCATCATGGAGAACGCTGGGAACATGTGGAAGGCGCTGGACGACATGTACACGAAAAATCCTGAAGTAATGTTCTGTGCTACGGCTTTCTGTCGGACACCTGACTGACATTTTCCCAACCGTTCAGGAGTACAAAGAGTTCATGGAAAAGATCGGAAAGGAGGCCATCAAAGAGGGACTACATCCTCTCTCTAATGAGCGTCGATCGCGGCCTGTCAGAGGAGCCTACCGCCTTGCTTGTCAGGGAACAAAAAAGAAGGGAACATCGACACACTTTGTCAACCTGTGCGAGAGCGACAATATCACTCAGCCCAGGGTAGAGGACCGCATCACTGTGGTGGTGTCCAAAGCGCGGTTTTCTAAGGGAGATGGTGAGCTGGCGCTGGGTCCTGTGGAGAGTGCTCGAAATCCTAACAGCAAGTTGCCTGCACCTCCAGACGGGATGGCATACCATGTATACGATGCGGTGGTACATAACTCCATCATAAAGGAGGCGCGAGCAGACGCTTCCTTTCGAGGCAATCTCATCGAGCTTGCAGTGGGTTGCATCGAGGAATCCTTCGAAGTCACCATCAATCGAAAAGGTACGCTTCGACAGGTCGTTCATGTCATGCCCTTGGTCATCTTTACCTACAAAGCATCTTCACCATCATCAACAGACATCCAGATCACAGAGGACGCATACAAAGATCCATATGGCTGGGACGATGATGGACGACCGTTGGACAAAGCGCCGCCTCCCAAACATGCTGCCCCGACCGCAGTCCCGCTGGACATTCCAAATATGACACCCGGAGCACTGCTATCCCAGCTGCATACGGAGACCTCGGCAACGGCGGCGGAAAGCACCTCCGGAAACGAAGAGGACACCGAGCTCCCCAATCTGGTGCTACCGAATCGATCCGCACCTCCTCGACAGGGCGCCATCCTCGAACTGAAACCGGATGGGAAGCCAAAGATGGCACCCTCTCGGGAAATCCTTGATGGGAGAGGAAAGAGCCAAATCACTGCATCAGAGCAATCGCGGCAGACAGAACCCGTCTACAAATCCGCATGCAAGAATGGAATGTGGGTAGTCGAGGTTCATTTGCCAGACGTGGTGGGTTACCTGCAGTTGATAACCTAAGCCACCTGAACGATCCCTCACCATCCATCTTTCCGGCTCAGCGCTCCGCTCTCCAAATCAATGCATCGGTGGAGGATGATTGCTTTGAAGTCACAACGCCACGGTTTCGAATGCAGACACGGATACATGAAAGCGCCCTCACGGATCGACTCAGGTGTCGGTTCCTGACTCGTTGTCAGACATTACAAGCATTCTGTCCCATTTCCGATGGGAAATAGATGATTGAGTTGATGCACGGCTATCTGGTGCAGACCTTTTGGTTGGACAGCAACCATTTTTTTGTCCGAGAGGAACGGACGAGCAGATGACGTTTTTGCAGGCGAACGGAGAGAGGGGTGCGGGCACAGCACAACACACTCTCGGCACCGGTACTTTACAAACGCCAAGGACGAGAATGCCTTCCGCCACCACGACAGATGAACCAGGGGACTCTCTGCCTGTCCAGTCTCAGTCCTCAGAGTCCACCCTTCGTGCCGCCGTCGAGCAGATAAATCTGGGAAACGTCAACAGCGAAAAGTTCGACCTTTCCTTGCAGACTATAAACCTTGCGCTCGAAGGTGCGGGATTCCCACCAAGAGATCCCAGGGACGGCTTGATCTTCCCTTTGCTAAGTCTCTTTGACGAACGGCAGGCCGAAACGCCAATGAAATCGCAGCCTTTCAGTCAACTCACAATGTCGCTCCTGGCATCTTCCTGGGGCTCTTGCCGTACGTCAGCGAGGACGAGGACAGCGTGCGAACAGTCTCCAGGATCGTCGAAAAGCTACTCGCACCGCTTTCCTTTGCTGACGTTCGGGACGGCTATGGGGTAGGCGAGGACATTGCAACGGGGAGGTGCTTCACTTGCCCACCAGCCTTATCAGCCTTCGATTCTCGTGCGTGCGTAGATGGTGATCTTGGAAGGACTCGGGCATCCCAGTGGTCATGTTCGCAATCTGGCAATCGAAGCTTTGGAGAAGGCACCAAGGGAGGACGGCGGTCTTGAAGCATTGGTGAGTCCTCAATGGCTCAACGTAGGTCTGCGAAGCCTATCTAACCTCTTTGGGCAGATACAGTCAGATTTCTTGGTACCGTTGTTGGAGTGCCTGAATTTTCCAGACGTGGCCGTTGCACAACGTGTGGAAGCGCTGACGTGCAAGGTGCGAACGTTAGCTACATTTCTTTTTTAATTGTCCCACACTGCACTGGGACTGACTCTGAATTTGTCCTGCTGCTTTCAGATAGCCAGATCGCAGCAAGGGCTCGACCTTCTTCTTGGAGCGGACGGTGTATCCGTACTTGCCGGACTTGCAGAGTCGTCTGAAGTCGTTCGATTTCGCGTATATCAGCTAGCCATCCGTGTCTCGGAGGTATCGCCAATGGCGCGGACAGCTTGTCAGAAGTCGGAGCTTCTGAGAGCCCTGGGCGACGAACTATACGACAACACGGACGTGCTCGCAAGACTAAACGTGGTTCAGGTGTTCACAACGGTATGAGCGCTTTCAATTTATGGAATCGCACGTCGGATTGCGACTGAAATTGGTGGTGTCACAGCTAGCAGAAACGGACGCGGGCTTCAGTTTTCTTGAGGATATGGAGGTTGTTGCCCAACTTGCGGCGTTATTGAGAACACCTGCAGACGACATCGATGATGTTCTTCTTGCTGGAGCTGTGATCAAGTTTTTCGGTCAGATTGCAGCAACACGGGTATTTGTTTTTCTTTCCTGCGAGCTCTCTTTTCTGACATCTATGCTAATTCCTTTCGAATGCTTAGCCTTCAGATTTCATTGCCTCGTGTCGCAAACATAATCTGCTTGGTCTGTTGCATATCCAGCTTACGGGTGATCGGCCGGATCTTCGAGTGAGAGAGCCTCTCAATGGTACGATCGGATTCCCGATTCGCTGATGCGATATTTTTTTTTCCAGGAAGCGGTAGTTATTGCTATCGGAAACATCGGTGCCACACCCGCGGGTTTGGCGCTTCTCGACGCCGAGAAAACGCTGCTGGCCAGCTTCCTCGACCTCGCCCGTCCATCTACTGGCGACCTGAAGGTGGCGATCATGCAATCAGCATCCTGCTTGATCGGAGTGGTCCACACCTCGGAATACCCAGGTCTCTCCGACGTTTCACACCGCGTATTCGTCGAGACTGCAGGTCAGATCCCTTGGTCTGATTCGCGCGTCGGGCGCAGTAATTGGTACTCACAGATCCGATATCTGCAGGACCGACTGGCTCGGTTCAGAACCTCCTGCGCTACGCCAAGGGAGCCTTCTTGGAACCACGCATCGCGGCGTGCGCCATGTTGAAGGCCTCTGCCATGCACGCTTGGGGGCTGCACGAGGTCAACGTGAACTATGACTTGGTCGTCTTCCTGATGGACAGGATGAGCGAATCGGATGCCATCGTGAAGGTACGTTGCTGGTTTCCCTCATTCGATTTGAACCCCGCTGTCCATTTGCCCCTTTCTCATCTCCTGTATCCAGGAATGGAAGTTCAGCATCGTACAGCAGTACCTTGCCCACCCACAGTCGGCCACGTTGCTGGAGGAGAACATCCTGACGCGGTTCCGGAATTACGTTCGGGAGGGTCCGTTCCACAGGGAGATTGCACCCGTGGTGGCTTTCGCGTCGGGCTGAGTGTCAAATCAAGTTTTGAAAGAGTTGTCTTTACGAAGCATTTTAAGGAGAGTCATGCTGCTCGCTGTTGCGCCCTAGACCAGTGACCGTCCGTGACATGGTAGGATTGATCTCCTGAATTGTTATCGCTTTCACCGACACTCAAGTGGTTTCATGACTGTGACGAGTTTTAATGTAATGACAAAACGAGGAACGCAACATCACACTACGCTAAGCTAATGCAATGACCTCTCTAACATACACATTCTTCTTCCAGCTGGCACCCTTGGTCCCCAGAGATGTGGTGCAAGACCACCTGCGATGAGGAACGTCAGCAGACGGTGAGATGCGCACTTGTGGAAGCATATGCTTCGAACTTAAAAGGGGCGGGCCGAAGTGGGCAAAGCGGCGGAGCGACGAGACAGTTTCGTCGCTCTGCCCGATGCTCACTTGCGCGGGTTCACATGTTGGCATTTGCGACATGTTCGGAGTTCCTGGTCACCGTAGTATCGCTCGATCACCGGTTTGAGCTGGGTTCCCAGGTCCGTGCAGTGGAACGACTCTTCGTACACGATCTCCTTGCAGCCCTCGCAATACCAACGAAGGCGGTCTATGGCGAAAAGAAGGACATCGTGAGATGCCGCGTCCCGACTCTCCTTCTTTTTTCGTTTTTTTTTTCTTCTTCCAAGATCATCGATTTCGTGGGGTTCACTCACCGACGGACCCAACCGGCCTCTTCCTCTCCACGACCAGACCGATGGTGTCGGCGTAACGTATCGGGTTGTGGGGCGTGTTGGCGGGAAGCAGGAACATGCAACCCTCGTCGATGTCGATGTCCTGAGTCTCGCCCTCGTCGTCGACGACGACCCTGAGTAGCATGGGACCCTTGTGCTGGTAGAACCACTCCTCCGTCTCGTTCACGTGAAAGTCGGTCCGAGCGTTGGGACCTCCCACGGCCATGACGGTGAAGTCGGCCGTGTTGTACAGACAGAAGTTGTTGACTGGCGGTTGCAGCTTGTCTGCGTTTTCGGCTAGCCACTTTGGAAAGTTGAGTGGTGGGAGGAGTGGTGTCATCTTGCGTCGAGGGGATGCGATGGGTCGAGTTGGGGTCGGAGTAAGAGGAGGAGGAGGAGGAGCGTCGTGGGAGTGCGCGGGAAGACTCAAAGATTTGATTTCTGGAGTCAACGGTGGAGACGGTTGAAGGAAGACGGTGGTAGGTGCTTCTGCAGAGAAGTCTTGAGCGCGTGTCGAAGTGATCATTGCTTGCCGAGATGGGGTCATGTAAGTGCCGAGGAAAATGGGATGGGGGGGAAACGTATCGGAACGTTCCCAAACAATATGCAAGCACGATGAGCGAGCGGAGCGGATCGACGAGGCGCATTTCAAACCCTCGGAAACACAGCGCGCCGCGCCATTCCATTCCCCCCCACAAGCCTCCGGCGACGATGACTCACACCCCACCGAAGGGTTCGCCAGTTCCCACCGGCCAAACCAAAGGTCGTCGACGAAGCAATCCACAGATGCCCAGTCGAAACTCTTCAGGATCCCCCGAGAAAGGCATCGTCGCACGTATCAGCCTCCTCTCCGACTTCATGAACGGCGATATCATCTACCTCCTCTCGGCTCACCTTCGACTCCCCGATCTGCTTACCTTGCGGGCCGTTTCCCGCACCTTCAACGGCAACATCCAGTGGTGCGGAGTCTATCAGAATCTCAGGCTCAGAAGGTGCTGCATCCTAGAGCGCTGGCCCGAAGGATGTGCCGAGTTTGTTGCCAGGCTTTTGGCGCACCCCCGCACAGACCCTTCTGACTTCTAAAGGTATGGCATTCGCGGATGCCGTCAGAAAGGGGAACGTGGCGGCAGTCAGACTCCTCCTCTCGGATGGTCGCGCCGATCCCGCACAATCCTCCTTCAGCCCGCCGCCCCTCGTGTACGCCAGCCTGCTGCCAGACCTGGAGATCTTCACGCTTCTTCTGGTGGATGGACGGGCGGACTCGCGCGAGCACGCAAGCGACGTGCTTCAGACGGCTTGCAGTAGCGGTCGTGCAGACGTGGTGCGTCTTTTGCTGGAGGACGGTCGCATTGATCCAGCCGACATGGGCGACAAGTCCATCGTGCAAGCCAGCGAACTAGGACACACGGAGATTGTGCGACTGCTGCTGACCGACGATCGCGTGGATCCCACAAAATGGGACTTTCTGACAGTGATACTCGCCTTGAAACATTCGCACGAGGACGTCCTTCGCCTGCTGGTCTCGGATAGGCGTGTGGACCCGGGAGCCGGCACGGAAAAGTCCTTGCTCGTGTGGTGCGACGACAACCTCGAAGATGCTGTGACGGTCTTGCTGGATCATCATTACCTGGAGGTGGACCCGGATGAGCTGCGCAGCCGACCTGTGGGTTACGTGTCGTGTATTCCGTATGCGACTATACAGCAGAGGATGATGAAGTTGGCGAACAGGGAGACGGAGACACGGGACAAGCGACAGGAGTGGAAGACTAGAGCTCTAGTATAGCTGACAAGGAGGTTTTTGAGTCGCAAACATTATGATGACCTAGATCATGATGGTCAACCGCTGCGAGAGCGCAACAAGCATGCATACTGCTGCTCCGAGACGCTAATGCTAATGTCAGTCTCCTTCACCGTGGTCGTTCCCCGCGCAGCATATCTGACTAACTCTGTCATCCTTGTATAGCCGAAAGTATGGTCGGCTTCCTAACGAAACCCGCCCCAATCATACTCGCCTGCCAGCGGTACCCCGCCTCGCCCCGCAATCGATGTTCCTTCGGCAATGAACCTCGAGACAAGAGCCACAACAGCGAGAAAAAGCTTGTGACAGATTGTGATGGAATCCAAGCGACGATGGTCAACCAAAGCCTCCCCTTGTGACGATCCCTGGCGTCAAGCTCAGTGGGCGCCCGCTCTCCCTCCTTGCCATCACCTCAACGTCGCCCCCTTCCTCCACACCGTCTCCGTCAAGCATGTCGTCGTCTCCGTCACGCGAGGATGCCGGGGAAGTATCATTATCGCTGCTCGTGTCCTCTTCCGTCTCGGCCGCGTCGCTCCTGACGTCGATCGGCCATTCCTCTCCGTCCTTCCCGGACGGCGGAATGATCGTCAGCACCGGCAGCCTGTCCAGTCGCTCCAGAGCGGCACCGTCGAACACAACCCGATCGAACAGCTCGTGAACGAATCTACGCGCCGTGAGTCGAAAGTGGTACACCGAGAGCATGCGGAGAACCCGGAGGTAGAGCGCCGGACGAGCGAAGCGCGGAGGATTGTCGTTTCGAAGTCTTGTTGATGGACAGAGCAGAGTGGGGGGGTCAGTATTTCTCGACAGTCGTTGGGATCCCGACACCACGCACATACTTTGACAGGGACTTTGAGGCAGCGTTGGCAAGGATGTGGTTACTCATATTCGCGATGCAGGCCAATATCTCCTCATCAGCTGGATCCAGACCGCCGTGACGGTCTACGTCCTCTTCGCTGTCTCCTTCGTCCGGTGGGTGAGGTGCGATCTGGTACTCCGGCCAGGCACCGCGGTATTTCCAAACTGGCATCTGCGTTCGAGGGTTACCGTGAGTAACGTGGCACGAAACGCGAGAGAAGAAGCGTGGGTACCTTCAAAAACGAGGCTGGATCCTTAGGGATGCACAATCCGGGCAGCTGGCCATTCGAAACTGGAAGTACGGTCTCCCACCCAAAGTCTTCCAGAATTTCTACGCCCTGAGGAGTTTTCGCCACGAGACCAAGAACATAGTAGCACGTTCTGCAAGTGCGAGTAGGTTCAGTCAGGTTTGGACCGCCTTTCAGGAAGGGAAGTCTCCTTACCCTTTGATGGTGATGTAAGGAGAGGAACGTGCCATCTCGACGATGTCGCGGATCAGATCCTCCTCGATGAGGAATGGAAGGCCGCGGGTGGACGCCGCAATGTTGCCCACCGCCCAGAGGACTCCCTTCAGATGGAGCACGTCGTCAGGTCCGAGATCACCTTTGCTTCTCCGTCGAATGAGATCCGCGAAGGCCTCAAAGTGACCCTTGCGACTCAGAAGCTCAGCGCCTTCCGGGGTCCTGGCGAGCTCTCCATAGAAGTGGGGAGGGGCAGTGCCTTCGAGTTCTTGATCGTCTTGATCGTCCTGATCGGGCCCGCCCAGATCACGGGCAAGGTCGGCTAATGGGTTCGGGGTGCCGGGAGAAAGAGCACGAGATAAGGAAAGCTCCAGGCGGATAACATAATGGTCGTTTCCGACCTAGAAATAGATAAGATGGTTTCATTAGCTCTCCCTGCTAAAATAGACTTGAGAGCGGCGTTGCGGTAGAATATGCTTCCCACCTCGAACCAATAATCCATCTCGTTGTGAATATAGTCAAGGTCGTCCAGGTAGTGAAATCCTACTGTTGTGGACAAAAACCTAAGTAGCAAAGGATTTCCCGCTTGACCTAGATGGTCGAGGCTCGGTCGGAGATTCACGACTGATTCAAGGTTGCGACGATCGTTGCATGCTTGGTCGAGAACCATGACGGCGCGCTCGCAAACTTCTATGGATGGATCATATAGCTGCGTAACAAGAAGCTGGATGCCCCACTGGGAGAAGTCGGGCGTGCCCAACTGTAAGATTGCTCGGAGGTGGTTGGTGGATGCCAAGCGGATGTGCTTGTACCCAGATGTCATAACCTTGGAAAGGAGCACACGCGGATGATTGTCGCGAGTGTAATCCATGCTCAGGATCATGGCTTTGACGAGATCGTCTCGACTTCGAAGCTCCGTCAGCCGATAGAAGAGGCTGAACATACGAAACTTGTCGAGCAGCCGAATGCCTTCCGGTGACCGCGTGCATATACCAAGGAGTTTGAAGTACTCCCCGGTAAGCGTTGTGGCCATACGTTCCTTCGAGAACATGATTTCTGCCTGCGCCCCTGTTTGGACCGGATCCAGCTGGCCCAGGCAGTCGGCAATCTCCGCGAAAAGCTTGTTCTCCGACAAAAATCGAATACCGTCAGACGTGGCCAGCAACGTCTTCATGAGCTCGCAACCCGTGCGAATGTACTTTGCGCTGCCTTTGTTGCGCTTGATGTTGGAAAACTGGTAGTTCATCGGTCGGAAGAAGGAGGTGATGCGTCGGACGACCTTGGAACTTTTGAGAGCCTCGTCAAATCGTTTTGGATTGAGCAAGGGACCTTGTATGAACTCCATGATGGTGTCCCAGTTCCATTTTGTGTAGTCTTTGGATCCCAGGACTTTCTTTGGGGCAAAAGGTATCGGGGAAAACGGTGAGTGACTGCAAGGCGATCGAACGGTTCGGGTTATCCTATTGTCTCACCTCCAGATCACCAAGCATTATGCGGAAATGGACGTCATCAATTTGGATGCCCATCCGAATCTTCACGCTTTCAACCTGACGTGATCGACCCAGCCGAAGCTGTTGTTTCGACCGATAACTAGCCCATCGACGACTGGATAACAGTAAGGTATCAGCAGAAAGCCAGGTAGGCGGCAAATCACAACCATAAGCGTACTTCGCTGCGCTACCGTTAGCGTTTTGGAACGGCATCCTTTCCTTGCTTTTATGAAGTCCGTCAATGTATGTGAGAGCGAGGGTCCCCTGGTGTCGCCCGAGCTCATCATGAAAATCGGCAGCTATCCTGAATAGCGTCGGCAAAGACTGCATCCCCAAAGCGCACATAAGCCTACATGTCTTCGTAGCCAGTCGCTTATAGTTACCTGTATCCGCGTGCCGTAAGCCATCGGGAGCAAGCGATTGCAGAGCTCGAGCATCTCTCCGACTAAGATGGTGACACGAGTGGTGATATACTTGTTCTCGTGCTGTAGTAGCTCCACTAGGACCTGCAAATGGACCACGTTCAATAAAGGACCCAACTCGGCACACAGATATACACCATACCTCCAGAAGTCCGACATCAATAAGAATCATTAGAACGATACTCAGATAGTGATCGACTAGGTTCTTCCGATCGACATTGACAATGTCCCCGTCTTTGCTTTGCGTGACTAGATCTTCATGCATAGGGTAGTGATGACCTATTGAAAGCTTCAGTAAGATCAAGTGCCTCCTCTTCACCAGTCCATCTTTAGAAAAACACGTACCAAATCGACTCCGTGCTGACACGAAGTCGGGATACCATTTTGGCACATCGATCTGAAAGATCTCGAACAGCATTTCTAAGAGGATTTTCTAGCCGGCTTGAGTTAGCCAAGTCGAATCAGCAAAAGAAAGCTCCCATACATACCCGATTTTCGTCGTACGGCAATCGTAGAGACTCCACAATTGAGCGGATCGCGCGCTTATTGTCAAGACAGAGATATATGATTCCTGAGGTTAAACTGCTTAGTCAAAAGCCGCTGAAAAAAAACCCAGGCATCCCTGCTCACCCGTCCATGACTTGAAGAGGAGGGTGACAGCCTTTGCGCAAGCCGTTAACTTTTCCTCGTTGGCCGGCCCGCGGCTGTAAGCGTCAGTAAACTGCGACATGATCATCTGCGCAGAGCGAGAGGGTGCGCAACTGAGGATTTCAGACTCGTGTTGGCAACCAGGGAGCGACAGGAGTAAAGCACGAAAGTACGTGATCAAGCCATCTATACCTCAAGCTCGACGGAAGGTCTCAGATAGCACCGGGTTTCGTGCGAATCGAGCATGAACAGCACGGTCCTGACCAGCGGGTCCGTGAGTTCACGTGGTCCGTCCAGCAATGCCCCGAAAATAATTTTCGTCCCGCCGGCAAGCGTGAGGAGTGACATATTGCGGATGGCTCCAAGAGTACAAAAGTGAGGGTCCTGAACGTGTTTCCGGTAGAAGTCAACTCAATCTCGGCATATATACCTAGTTCACATAAAGTCTCGAGGCAAACACTGCGAAACTTATCGTCCGTCTGCTCTGCCACGGCTACTACTACGCGTGCAAGATTTTGCGGTAGGAGCTGCGCGCCGCATGGAGTGTCGATGAATTTCCGGATGAGCTTCAACGCTTGTTCGCGTTCTACATCATATCGCTGGTCACGCGTCATAGCTCTGACGGAAAGATGACAAGTAAGAATATCTCCTTGATCCTAAGATGTACCAAATGGGCTCATTACCTCATGACAAAAACATCGATATGTGCCTCTACCATGACCTGTAACCACACGATTTCCGTAGCCAGATGTCTCAAGACACGCAACGCGCTGGCTCGGACCTCCTTTGCCTGATACGCAAGGCAAGTTCTCAAGCTTCGCACAACCACATCGATTGGAATGAGATCCGAGAGATTCGGAATATGTCGGTTTATCTTCAAGAGTACGTTCATGGTGTCTATTCTCGTTGATGGATGTTCATCGGGATCACCGATACGGGCTACGAGCTCCTTAGCAGCGGCGGCGTCAAAGCCTACTCGTCATCCGAGGAGTAAGTCCGATTAGCGGAGTCTATAGCACGGGAACGCAGGCCACTATCGCCCTGCTCTGTCGGCGAAAGTTGTTCGGTGACCTGGGCCATATGTCCCGCTCATACTGACTCTCTCCAAGAAGTCTGGAAGGTATTCTTGCCCCTGCCCGCCATCCACCACTTCTTTCAAGACGCCGTCCTGGTAATGACGGAGGAGGTGCACCCGTGCGACGAGCAAAAGCCGACCCACCTTTCAGCAGATCCAGATGTGAGCGGCTGTTGCTCTCTATGCTCGTGGAGCTACTCGTTCTGCGCCCCAGACCTCCTGAACTGAGCCCCCCACCCCTTCCGCCATCGTCCTGGCCCTTTCCACCACCTCCACCGGATCGTAACCGCAAGGTTTCCATGTCGTCAGCGGGTCGTTGGGTGCTTCCTTTGCCGCCGGCTGGATGAGCGTCGGGTATGCTCTTGTAAAGATCAAGCTGCTGCTGAAGGGCAGCAATCTTTTGCTTCGTGGCAGTGAGCTGTATCTCGACCTGCTCCCGACTGATCGTTCCTCCCTTTTCGCCGCCTTCAGACAGCTGAAGCATGGTCTCGGCTCCTGCTCGCGTCAAAGCGTGAGTTATCCAGGTACAAGAACACGAGCGAATTTAGCTCGGACTATACCCGTCTTCAACTTGAACTCGATCACCAGCTGGTCCATGATTTTAGCCATCTTGCGGGGGAAATGAAAAAGAATGGTGCAGTTAGCGTTGGCGCGAATAAAGGCTGCCGTGGCGACGGAGAGTTCCCGGTACCATCGCAGGCTTTTCTGCGCGTAGACGCTCCACATCTGCCGGCCGTAATGCCTCCATGATGAAGAGGTGGTGATATCTACGTAGTCAGAAGGGCCCTCTTCACATTCGCCAAGATGGACGGCAGGTGGCGGTTCCGCTTCTATCAAGAAAACCGTTTAACAAAGAGTCTTTGGCACCCGCGAAGCCACAATACACCGCCGATATAATGCTCCAGATCATACCTACCTCGTCCGGGTGGCTTTCTGTGGGATTGTGTGGGGTTGTGTGGGAAGAAGAGGAAGATGTCAGACGGCTTCCCTGTGGGCCTTTAGGGATCTGCATGAGCGCGTGTACACTCACTATCATCAAACACTGTGCCACCTGGCGCTTGACAGACAGAAGGGGGCCATCGGCAAGCGGACTTCATAGTACTGGTGCGATGTAGCGCAAACTCCATACGATTGAGGCCAAGCTTCCACTCTTTCAGTGTTAGATATGGTATTATGCGTCATTCGCTTTTGATATCCTCAAAGAAACCGTTATCTTGCAGTGCTTCCCCTCCATCTTGCCTTCGCTCTGCTACCGTACACCACTCTGACCATTCGGCCTGTGTCTGTCGGGTCTGATTCCTGCCGCTACTGCATCACCAATTTTGATTCTTGTCATTGCCTAGACGCTCAGTCAAACCCCATCTCCTCTTCCTGTTCGGTATTATCGGACAGGGCATGGGCCCCATTCCCGTACTGAGGGCTGGCGTCTACCTCCTGGCCTCTTATAATATGGATCTTGCGGACGATCTTAAAACTGATCTTGCGGAGGTTCTCAGGTTGATGGTTAAAGGTTGACCTGGAGGCCGGACGTTGGCCACGGAGTCCAGCGAGCTGTCAGCCCAGCTGTCTGGCAAGTCCGACCAATCGGACTCAAACGCGTCCTGCTCTCCAGTGAGTCAGCAATATGAATCACCACGCAGCACATCCTTCTAATGGGTTGGCGGGCCATTTAACCATAGTGGGAGGGCAAGCACGTCGTGACCACGGAGGACCCAAGTTCCATCCCCGGCAGGGTATGGTTCTCACAGAGATCTTCACGCTCTGTGACTAGAGATGTACCGAAAGGGAACTCTTTTGCCTCTTTTTATTTCGACATTTTTCGTCACCTTACTCCATCGCCCTAACATGCTACGAACTATCCGAATCGTGACTTGATCTTATCTGCGGCGGGGGTTGAGGAAAGTCCTTGGTCGGCAGGGTGTGGGAAAACTTACCAGCAAGGACTTAACACGTCCCCAAGATCTCGTTTTTGTATCCACCTTTTGCTATAAAAAGCTACAAGGTGCACTTGGTGCTTGCCTACGCTTTGTTTTGCGTTCGACTGGTGTTGCGAGGTGTCCGGCGGGAGGAGGCTGACCTTATACAGTACCAAGAGTCAATGTCTAAGCGGACCCGTGTATGGCGGCTTCGTCGAGCTCTTCATCGTTGAATTGGGCATGAGAGCATAGTAATTCAAGCTGTTAATGACATCTTCGCAGTGAAGACAGATGCAGAAGGTCTCTTTCCCGTTTACGGCGCATCGAATTTGATTTTAGGGGGTTAGCAATCTCCCACTGACCGCCTATATCGGCGTATACAGTATATCTGCGCCTCGGCGCGGCGTTCAATCCGACTTCCAGCATGTTCATGCCTGCATATGTCATTCTTGCCAACCACTCCTGATGTGTGCTCCATTTGATGCTCCCATCATTCCATGTGAACCAAATGTGTTCGACATGTACTAGACAGCGCAGAGCCCATGCATGACATCATCTTGGCATGGGTGCTATCGGATCAGCGCGACTGCGACCAATTCACCTGCCATAGATCAGCATCCATCGGCAATCTAATATTTCACACTACGAGGATACAGACTTGTCAAACTCCAATAGTCCTCGTCGCAACTTCACGTGTTTTCAACCCATCAGGAAACATCTCGCGAGTCCAGTTTTTGCGCAATTTTGTTGCGCGACCCTCCCCGGAAATGCCTTCCACACGTTCGAAAGTCAAAGGGGAGGGATCTCCTCTTGCAACCCTGCCCGGTCGCTGCTCAGGAGTTCTCCTCCATGTCACGTCTCTGCCAGGCGACCACGGCATCGGTGATGTGGGACCTCAGGCGATAAAGTTCCTCGACTGGCTTCACAAGGCAGGCCAGACGCTATGGCAGTTCCTGCCTTTGAACCCGCACGGTCATGCCGGAAGTCCGTACGGAACCCCTAGCGCACTTGCTGCGAGTCCTGCTCTCATCTCTTTGCAGGTATGAATCCTTCGGGAAAAAGCTCTCGGCTATATGCCACTTCCACCAGCTGATATTTCCATACTTTTTCCAGCCTTTGCTCGACGCGGGCCTTCTTCAACTGTCCGAGGTGGCTCCATTGACTGCGCTCGCAAAGAACAAGGTGGATTACGATGTCATCACTCCCCTCAAGCGCAAGCTTCTCCGTCTTGCTCGTGACCGATTCCGTGACGACAGCGTGACGCATCCCACCATCACCGCATGGAACTCAAAGTTCTCCCTCTTCGAAGCCCGCGAAGGTCCGGCCTGGGCCGACGACTATGCTCTCTTCACCGCACTCCGCGAAAAGCACAGCAAGTGCTGGGTGGAGTGGCCCGTCGACATCCGGGACCGCAAGCCGGCGGCCATCAGCAAGGCCAGGCAGGAACTGGAAGCCGAGGTCGATGAGCACCTCTTCAACCAGTTCCTATTCGAAGAGCAATGGTCTGCCGTTCGAAAGCACGCAAAGGAACTCGGCATCAAGCTCGTGGGTGACATTCCCATCTTCGTCGCCTACGACTCGGCAGACGTATGGGTTCACCGTCGCATGTTCAAGCTTGACAAAGATGGAAAGCAACTAGCGCAAGCGGGTGTGCCTCCGGATTACTTCAGCGCGACCGGTCAACTGTGGGGCAACCCCGTGTACGACTGGGACGCTATCGCAAAGGACGATTACAAGTGGTGGACCCTTCGTTGTCGTCGCACCCTCGCCCTCACAGACATCATCCGCATCGACCATTTCCGAGGGTTCGAAGCCGCGTGGGAGGTTCCCGCACAAGACAAGACGGCCATGGGTGGAACGTGGGTGAAGGGGCCTGGCGCCAAGGTCTTCAAGGCTGTAGATCGTCATCTTGGAGGTCGCATGCCCGTCATTGCCGAAGACCTCGGAGTCATCACCGACGAAGTCAACGCGGTGCGCGACGCCATGGGCTACCCTGGCATGAAGGTCCTTCAGTTTGCATGGGGGGGCGGAGGAGGGTACGACGCAAAGTGCGATCACCTTCCCCATACGTTGAAGTCACACCACTGCGTCTACTACACGGGGACTCATGACAACAACACTGCGAGAGGATGGGCCGAACACGCGGCACCTTCTGAGCGCCGCGCCTTCAGAAAGTACCTCGGTCGTGCACCACCCTCCTCGTCGTCTTCCTCTTCAACGGACGAGCCGGGAGCCAAGCGCAAGCGTGCTGAAGATGCAGTCGGCGCCATCCCTGTCGATGTTGCTCCCACTCCCACCGAAACAGAGGACCTCGCTCTTGACGTGATCGAAACGGTTTCCCACGATTCCATCCAGCTCGCTCTGGCGTCCATCGCCGACATCGCCATCTTGCAGCTCCAGGACGCGCTGGATCTCGGAAACGATCACAGGATGAACCTTCCCGCAACGGCCGAAGGCAACTGGAGTTGGAGGTGCGAGGAGGGACAAATGACGGAAGAGATCGCTGCGAGGGTCCGTGGGCTTACGGAGCTGTACGGAAGGATCTGAGTAGCGTGAAGGGCTCAACTCTTTTAAATAATCAGCCGTGAATATCGATTCTTTACATCTATGCGTTGACGCGATTGGATCGTTTAGTCGTCACGAAAGCGTTCATATTGATTGTCCTGGCCAACGCCATTTATAGTTCCTTCCTCAAGATCCAATCTATCTGGGGATCGTCTCCCATCGGGAAGACGTGTTCTCCCACGCGTTCGAATCCGTTCTTCAGGTAGAAGGCCTTTGCCCTCTCGTTGTGCTCCCAAACGCCCAGCCACACTGCCGTCTTCTTACGGTTCCTGATCTCCTGCAACGCTGTGGCGAACAGCATCTTCCCGACGCCCTTCCCGTGGACGCTGGTGTCCGCGTAGAGACGCTCGACCTCGCCTTCATTCTCGTGCCTGTTCTCGGTCTGGGCCGACCCGAAGTTGACCTTTGCGTATCCCACAGCGTCGTCGCCGACGAAGGCCAGCCAGAAGATGGACTCTGGGTTCGCGATCTCGGCGGAAAGCTTGGGTTCGGAGAATGCGCCACGGTAGGCTTCCATGTTCGCTTGGGTGTTGTGGGGACCGAAGGTTTGGACGTAGGTTTTCCACCCGATAGAGCTTAGAAGCTTTACGTCCGAGGGCTGGGCTTTCCGAATGGTTGCGTCGACCATTTTCCTTCGCGAGCTGTGCTTGTGCCAACGGGTGCTCACGACTACGACTGCGCAACTCCATCTCGCCGACACTCTTCGCCAACGACACGCGCCATCTGCAATCTTTCGACGTCCATACCAGCTGAGCTTCGTACTCTCTGGGCTTTTAGGATTGGTAAGTCCACAGTCTCTTTGCTGTTACGCTTCACTGTTCCCTCTGATCGTCCTTGCTCTTCTGTTCCAGGGGACTCAAGGCTTCACTCATTGAGTGGCCTTGCTTCGGGGCCGGACGGGCCGACCAAAGCCGGGCTCTCTGGGCTTTGAGGATTGGTAAGTCACAGTATCTTCGTCGCCCCATGCCTTCCTTCAATCCCTCTCTTCTCTTACCATCCACGCTCCCGCTTTCTTTCTCAGGCGCCCCAAGATCTTCAGGCTCATCGGGGCCAACCGAAGCTTCGGGGCTCTCTGGGCTTCCGGGATTGGTGAGTCCACACAATGAATGCCTTCCTTATCCCTCTTTTCTCTGATCGTCTCTCTCTCTCTCTCTCTCTCTCTCTCTTATACTCCTGGCCACTTTTGTTGTAAGACCGGAGTTTCTGGAGGATCCGAATCACAGTGCAACAATGGATCTCGTTCCGGGTGCCGCATGATACCTGGTATAGTCTCTGTCTCGCCTGTTTATGTCTTTGTCTCTTCTGTAGGTAATGCAGCTTGCTTCCCTCACGGGAGGCGAACCGTCCCCAGCCGGTGTAAAATGCAGAGGGTCTACGCTTCTCACCTGTTCGTCATCTCTCTAGCTTTCGTTTAGAAGAACAAGGCACTGCACCAACTAAGCTTTCCTTCCCCTTGACTTCTTGTACATATTGTTCTGAATAATATCATCGTCGCTTCTGCTTTAATACGCTCAATAAATCATGTTTGCTTCTGCTTTCTATCGGTCTGCTGCCACTTCTTCCTTTCTTGCGATATCTTCACGCCCCTTCCTTGGCCTCTGCTTGGTCTGCTCATGTTACAGCGATTTCTTGCGTGCAGCTCCTCGATAGTCACTCGGTGTACACAATGTTGGGCACTCTGTTTGCGGGGGAAGCGTTGCTGACGACATCGAACTGCTCAACAGATCGTGAGTTCTGGGTTTGTCCGATGAGGTCTCAAGACAAGCTCGCATACATAATCGCGCATGCCCGGGCTAGATCTTGATTTCCATGAGGCAAACTGCAACAGATGAGGGTGATACAGCGCCAAATAATCTCTGTTACTAACGGAATTATGAGACTTTTACGCGGGAGGTCTACATTAGGACTAATCCTTGAGGTCAGCCTGCCGGTAGGTCGTGGATACCACTGCTATCACCATGTTCAACGACGCCACGCGCGGATCCTCGGGCTGCAACAACGGTTCGGAGGCGCGTATCCTTCGACACGTCCTGCAGAGGTCGCGGAGGATAGAGAGCTCATCGGTTGTTAGGAGTGACGGAAGTCGGACCAGAAGGGCGAACAGCCACTGTCCCTATGACACAGAATGATGGAGAAGTGATTAGCTTCCTGGCCTGTCAAGGGCGACACGAGGACAGGGATAAGCCAAGACACACCTCTGTCTCGGTTATACGATTGGCGTTGGCGAGCCATCTGTCGTGATGTTGGATGAGACGCATTGTCTCATCGTGAGTGAGCGCGCAAACTCTTTGTAAGAGTGGCTCAGCACCCGGTTCGACGTCGTCAAGGGGATCTTGCTCGGCACCCGTTCCCTCGTTTCCCGACACGCGGTACTCGGATGTGCCGTCCAATTGCATCTCATCCTCCTTTACTCGCTTCCCGGCAGGATCTCTTCCATCGGCCTTTCGCTTGGTGCCGTAACAGAAAGCCTTCCACGCCTTGTGACCTCCTGCGACGGGCTTATCGGTGATGGAGGTGGACATCCTCGCTCTGTGCTCCTCGAGCTGCTCGCGGAGTCGTTCGAAGCGGTCGAGGAAGCTCGCGAGCCAGTCCGGGGACGGGAGGAGGGAGGGGGGACATGGATGGGCGTGGACGGCGATCCCGTCGTCTGAGGAGTTGAAGTACTGAGCGCGGAGGTTTGGGAGAGTGGAAGCTGCTTGGGTGGGAAGAGGGGCGGTGTATCGAGTGAACTGAGGAGTTGCATTGGCTTCGGCTCTGTCAATTCAAGGATAAGAGTTAGTGACAGTGAAAGCGAATCAGCCTCCAGCCTCAGATACAATCACCCACCGAACCATGCGTAGATACTCTAGTCCAGAAGCGGGTGGAGCCGACGGATCAAACGAGGAAGCTTCGTCAGATGCGTAGTCCTGTCCTTCGTAGCCGTCCAGAGGAAGCGCTGGCCGTTTGATCTGGTCGTCGTCCGCCTGGTTCCAGTCATGTCCTATGACTTTCCTGCCGCTCGTAGCCCTCTGAGCGGGAAGCATGGGTCTGGCTTCGGTCTCTATGTTGACAAGATATATACTCTGTGTGCAGTCAGTAATCGCCCATTTCCTAAGCTCCCGAAGGCTACCGTGCCGGTACCGGTAGCTCGGGGAGCTTCCCCGTCTTCCCGTCACCTGGTAAAGCAGCCTCCTCCACACACAAGTCTTGAGCGGAGTGCCCGAGACTTGCGATTTGAACCCGTTTCCCACGGCACGTCATCCTCACTCTGTACCCCTCCTCCCATCCCATCTTGACGACGGACATTCCTTCACGAGGCTTGGACTCCCATCCCCCTCAACCCTTGACGTCGCTCCTCCAGCTCCTTCGGCACATATACGCTACCTCTGCCTGCATCCCGCTTTTCCCCCGAGTCCTTCCTGGCCCCCTTCCACAGAAGCCATTCGACAACCTTTTCCCTGAGCCTCCCGTAACCGGTACCATAGCGGTCTCGGTCAGCTTGCAAGCTTCGTCATGCGGGGCAGGGCCCGCTTCGGGAACCTGTCGGGCTACCAGGCTGTCTCTGCCAGTCATGTCTGCTACCTCAACCTGCGTGGCTCGACCTTCTTGGTCTCTTCCTCCATCATGGGCCTCTTTCCCGACTCTGTCCTCATGACCATGTTTCCCGCTGGAGTCATACCGCTCTTCAATCACTTCACCGGAACCGATCTCGCCATCACCCTGCCCAGCCTCCGGATGGCCGCCCAGACCGCCGTCCAGGTCGCCATCGCCAACAGGTCTACCTCGCTTCTGCTCTCCAAGTCACCAAAGGCATCGCCCTCCGAGAGTGGTCCATCCGACACCACCGGTACCGTCGAGGAACCGAACGCAGAATTTACAAACAAAAGGGCTTCGTTTGCGGGCGGTGACACCATGAGCAAGTCTTCGGCCGTTAGCTGGCAGAAGCACTACAGTGCCCAGGCCGATGGCAGCGCGGACGAAGACGACATCAGTCAGTCGAGCTCGAGTGGATCGGACGGCGACAATCTCGACGCGCTGCAGAGGGCGTTCAGGCCCGAGGAAGAGTCCACGGAGCGGACCTTGGAGGGCATCGAAAGTTACAAGATTTGCTCCATCGCGTTCGATCCGGTCGTGTTCAGGTTCTTTCTGGAATACTTCTGCAAGCTCTTGAAAGCCGACGTGCTGATAGCGGCAGCAGCGATGGAGCAGCCTGTTTCGGCCATTTCTGACACCTCGGATCCGGCACCTCCACCTCTCGATCCTGTCGAAGAAGAGGCAGTTGACCACCCAGATGCCTCAGTACAGGCGGACTCGCCATCTGCACGACCGCCAGTCAATATTTTGTCCGCAGAAGCTTCCTTAGTCTCAGACGCTCCTAAGATAGATTCTAGCTCAGGAGGCACGGATCGGGGACCTCAGACCAGCGTTGCGACCGCTGCTCCAGCTGCTCGGAATAAACGCCGAGGCTCCCTCACAAATTTCGTCCGTCGTGTGTCCGGACTTAAGCTCTCGATCGTAACGTTCTTTGCTGGGCAAGAGACGGGTCCTTCGACGCTAGGTCCGCAGGAGACGCCGTCGGTCGCTACGGCTCCGGACCTGGGAGGCGTCATACGACCCGTTCGGTCCGTCATTGTGCTCAGAGAGGAGCTCGAGTACTTTCCTATATCGAGGTGGGCGGAGGTCTCGACAGAGGACGCGGACGTCAAGCCGAATGGAATCTGGGAAACTCTTAAACGAAAGGTTCGCAAAAGCATCAGCAAAGGGAACTCGAAAGCGTTGCTCCCTTCCTCTTCAGCAGATGCGGACATTCGGAAGAATGAGCAGCCATCGCCATTTTCTGGGTCCGCGAAAGCATCGGGGGACCATATGGACGGTGGGAACGCACCGCCGTCGTCGACAGGTGGTGTGGGCAACAAGAGTCCGCTGGACGGATACCTTCCTGTCATCTCACCGCAGGAGACGCTGGAGGTCAAACGCGTATGCGGTATGAAGCTTCTGGAAGAGTCGGCCATTGCGACACCTTACGCTGAGGCTGCCATAAATGTATATTCGCGCGGGGAGAGGGGTCGGGCGGAACCCGGACCCCGAGCCGAAGGGGAAGACTTGGAAGGCGTCCTGGAGCCGCCTTCCGTCTCTGCTGCTCCTGCACCGACGGTCCCGACATCTGTACCTGCACCTGCATCCCGGGAACGCGTAGTCTGTGAAATGGAAGAACCCATCATGAAGCGACAGCTCGTGTCGTCCCTTGCCTTTTTCTCCAAGGATTTCGACGAGACGAGCACCAAGTGGGACCATCGAATCCTCGAGGAGGGAAAGAACAAGGTGGCGAGCGTGTCGATGCTCAGGATGAGGGACGGGAGAGAGGTTCAACTCGAGGTGGAAGCTGGAGCCGCTGCTCTCGCGGCCGGACCTGCGCCATCCTCGGAAACGCCCGCCGCTACACCGTCCGCTCAAGTGCGAAACGGCAATGAAGCATCCAGCTTGATCACTCAGGTTGCAGACACGAACGCCGCCAGTGTATCGTCGCAGCACCTGAACCAGCACCTGATTCTCAAGCGGCCTGTCAGGAAGTGCTGGTGGGAGTTGACTACCGTCAAGGTTGACCCGATTTGGCTCGAGACGCACGCGGATGGGATGGGGCAACGGGGCGAGAGTCGTAAGAGCTGGGCCGGGGGAAGTACCACCACGGGAGGATGGTTGAGTCGGCGACGGTCGAGCCTTCGAGCGATTGAAGCTGCAGAGGGAAGCGATGGCACCCCCGTCCCGCCCGCCGCCGTCGTCACCTCGGTGGACGCGCAGCCGCCGACATCCACCTCAGCTTCGGTGCCGCACGAGGAGGAAGAGTCCGCACCGAAGGCAGCCGCGGAAGGAGAAGGGCCTCCTCGACTTCCTCCTCCAGACATACCACTTCCTCCTTCTCCATCATCCCGATCGGACTCGGGGCTCGCGGTCAACGCTCCCGCTGCCTCGGTTCCCGTTGGATCGTCTGCTGTCGGAGGAGGGAAGAAGCTGTTCGCGCCGTCTCCGGCCCAGATCGATGTCCGATTGTGGGTCAGGAGGACGTGGACGGTCGAGTTTGTGTCTTTTTGAGAGAGCGATGGCCTCATACATTTTCTTTCCACTTCACTTCACCTGCTCCTTCATTTCCAATATTACCATGTTCCGAACGATGGAACGATCAAACGGGAGGCATTCAAAATTCCCGATATTCTCGTGAGCAAAGATACTTTAGGCAGCCCTGACTGAGCAAGTATAGGGAGCTCCCTATGCCTGCCTACATCGCTTTGACCGTTTGGGCTACTGAACTTTCGCTTGTTCATTGGTAAAGCAATCAACTATCCATAGTCTACCCATATCCGGATCCCGATCTCTTTCTCCCCTGAACGATATGATCTCGTCGAGGGGCGGGATGTATGATAGGGAAATAGTCACCAACCGGTGATGCAGATCCCGCCGAGCCGTCCGGAGGACTGTTTTCTCCGGACTCTGTCGCGCATAGCGTTTGAGATGCTCGGCGCACGCGCATCGTATCTAGCAACCCGAACATGTCTTCTGGTTCTTCCTTGGGATTGAATTCGGCCCACATCATAACGAGCTACGAGCAGTAAAGCGTTGCGTGAGCGAGTGAACGGACGCAAAGACAAGGATCATACTGCCACTCAACCTGGGATCCTGCGAACAGCGACGTGACAGCTATGTAGGTTATGGCGCATTCGATTTTAGACCACCATTCGACTGCGAACAGTTGTTCTGGCATGGATGCGAAGACGATCAGCATGACACCGTTCCAGCTCATGGAGCATAGGGTCGCGAATCTAGTCATTCGCATCTGTCGTTGCGAGTGAGTCGCACGTAGTAACATATGCTTTCGATAGACCTGACACGGACCTTCGTGATGGCTTTTCCGAGCTTCTCATCCAAGGCCTTTCCAGCGTTCTGGTAATCCTTGGTGATCTCCGTTGCCATCTCCTCCCTTCCCTCCTGAGCGACCCGGATCATCTGGCCGCCGAAATACCATGTTCCGAGGCCTGAATCTGTCAGATCCAAGAGAGAGAAAAGGGAAAAAGGATGCAAAACGAGAGAAGCACCTACCCAAGAGTATGGACTGCACGGCATGGAGGGTATTTTGCAGTCCAGTTGCGATGACGAACCCATGGACGTCTCCCTGCATCAGCCTCCATCCAGCGAAAGCCGAGCAGGGTGTCGAACCGCACAGCTCTGCGATGATGAAGCACCGCAGCATGGTATGCAGCGCATGGGTCGACGGGATGTGCACGTTGATGGACGTGCGCGGCGTCGAGAGAACCATGCTCATGAGGTAGATCCAGAGGGATGAACGGCCGATTGTCCAAGGAAAGCATTGGAGAACCGACATGAGGATCGCGTTTCTGACCCCTTCGATGATGGCGATGAAATATACGGATATGGGAATAGCAAATCCAAGGATGCTCCACCTGCCAGATACCACGCTATTTGCTTAGCTTATCGACAAAGAATTGAGCCCCTTTCTTACCACAGGAACATGTCATACGAGGCAAACTCCACGTTCCATATTCGTTGCTGGGACAAGCGGGCTCTCCAAAGAATGGTCCCTAGGCCGATCGCAGAGACGATCAGACTGAAGAATAGGGCGGCGACGTCGATGGCGATAAAGTCTCGGGATCCGGCACAATCGTGAACGTAGATATGCCATCTATTGCTTTGTCGCGGTGAGTAATGGGTGGACGAACTGGATGCTCTCTCGTTACCTGCAGTACTCTCGTATCACATCTGCTGGAAGATCAGCCATATGAAGGAAGTGTGTTTAGTGAACTGAGGCAGATCATCAACAAGCCAATTGTCTGCCCCCCAACTCAAAGCTTCTTTAGGTTGACTCGTTTTCCAAAGCAGGAGGGCCTTGTTGTGCCCAATAATAGGAAACGTCGTGGTTTTTTTCAGAGAGCAGCCACGTTACTAGAAAAGCCACATTGGAGCTCAGTGCCGCGGTGCCCCGAAACACGCCTTTGGATGCTTTAGTTCGCGTATCGTTGGGACCGCGAGGAGTGCTGTGCGAAGGGTCGAAGGGTGAACACTCCGCTATCGAAAGGCGAGAGAGCTGCCGCTATCCCCATCGGTGGATACCTTACCTCGTAGCTCATGACCACATAGCAAAGAACCCCACGCTTCATCACACAAACCACTGTGCGCTCGAGGAATACAAAGAGATATCGTCGAGCACCTTGCTAGTCGCTCTTGCTATCCAACTCTAAGTCTTGATCCAGGATAAAACAACGTTGGAATGTCCCACCAAAGCGGAATCAAACGTAGGCCGTTAGGACTTGTCTCAGAGGAGCGCTACCAAGCCTCTGCCTTTCTGAAGCGCAGCTGATAGATCTCGTACAATGCAGCGTCTGCTGAACTCTTGTCGGCTTTCAGCGTCGCGTCGCAGTCGGAAGATCAGCGCGCTCTAAAAGTGGTCATCTCGGGAGGTAGGTCGCGCGTTTCCAGCGCATGCTCCAGGAAGCACTTGACTGAAATCACTTGCCGCAGAGGTTCTCGTCGTATCGGAAACGTTTGATGCGAAGGGGGGCTGGGAGGAGGACTTTCCACGCACCGGCGCCTGGTTGACGCCGAAGGATCCCTGCTTTGTTTTGTATCGACTTGACTCCACCGGATCCTCGGGCGCTCACGACTGGATTCTCTTGCAATACGTTCCGGACAACGCCAAGGTCCGAGAGAAGATGCTGTACGCGGCCACGAAGGCCACGCTGCTGCAGGACCTGGGAGGCTCAAAGTTCGTAGACACCTTGTACGGAACCACGCCGGATGACCTATCCCTCGATGGATACCGGCGGCATATCAAGCACAAGGATGCGAGCGCTCCGCTGACGGAGAGGGAGCAAGAGCAGGCCGCAATGAGGGCCGCAGAGGTCAGTGCTGAGCGGGCAGACGGGCGTCACGCGCAGACGAAAGACTCAAACCGCTTGCGGAAACATAGTGCACGGCGGATGTGGGTTCGACATCTCGGAAGGCGCATACCTCCAAAACGGGCAACCCACTCGCGGAAGACGGAACGGCCGCTTTGCTGCAGCTCAAGGAGGGGGCGGTCAAGTCAGTCGTTCTCGTGAGTTCGCTCCGCTTGAACCAGGACTTTGCTTCAATGCTCGATGCTGATCCCCTCGCAGTACATGTCTCTAGAGACTGAGAAAATCTCAGTGAAGGAAACCGGGCAAAAAGGATTCGCCGACCTTTCATCTCTTGTCGAACCTGGAGCCCCACGATTTGTCTTTTTCTCATATGACACAGACTCATACGGTATCTGAGATCAGAGACTTTTTGAGGGATGGAAAGCAACTTCGATTAACCGCATCTCATTCTTTCAGCCTTTGTGTATGTCTGCCCACCAGCCGCGAAAATCAGAGAGAAGATGGTCTACAGCACGTTCCGAAATTCTTTGATTCTGGCGGTGGAGAACGACATGGAAATCAAACTTACGCAGAAGGTACGTTACAAGCTATCTGGTTCGTCTAGCGTTGGTTGTTTGTCTCAACGTATCTGCACCTACAGATCGAAGTGGACGCGATTGACGAGTTGGAAAACCCCGAGCATGTGTCTCCTGTTGGAACGCCAGAAACGGTCAAAAAGTCGTTCGGCAGGCCTGCGCGTCCGGGTCGTGGGCCTGCTAGAGTCTCCAGACCCACAACACCCTCAAGCGATCTGTAAATAACATCTATATGGTTCTTCGAAATAACATCTATATGGTTCTGCGAATATGGCTTTGAGCTGCTTACGTGCGCACTTTCGCGTCGCCTTCTCATCTGCACTGCATGGAAACTGCTGCCATATATCTATCGTGCCTCTTCAGTGGACGTGCTCGACACACTTGGGAGGTAGAAATCTTCGCATAGTATAGACCCAGTTGCTCATTCACAACGATGACGGTCGCCGTGCGGAGATGGCAATCGGCCGAGGGACTACTTCCCCGTGCAAGGCCCTTCGACAGCGAAGACAAGCCGATCCGAAAACGACGACGCTTCTCAAGACTGAGAGGATGGGAAGGACGGCGACTAGCGTTAGTGGCCGTCGGGCTCTGGCTCCTCGCCATCGGAAGTAGGAGAGTATATGTGGTTCTACCGCATCAGAGGTGTGAGTTAGATGAGCGATTTTATTGCATCCTTCCAAAAGGAAGCTTCGTGGTTGAATCTACATCGCTTTACAGATCGCAAAGTTGGTGCCAACCAGAACATCTTCCGCCCGAATGCATCGCAACAGTACATCGAATGCGCACCTTGCTGGAGAGTGTTGACCGAGCGCAACCTATTTTCGATTGGCATGGCGTCGTCCCGCGCGCTCGACTCTTTCGCTCCCTCATGGAGGAACGATATACGATCACGGGAGTGGAAAAGGAGTCTTGTCTTCGCTTCCTGACTCCGGGCGAAACTCCGACGCTCCTCGAAGTGGACACTGCCATCGCAGAGATAGAAACCGACATGTATCCCTTCATCAACAGCCCTCGCGGTCGCTTTCCTTCAGCGCGCTCCCTTCTTCGAACCTACGCGGGTCGAGGCATCGTCATGACCACCGGCGATGCACACGCACGCTTCGCCATCAATACCATCCGAATGATCCATTCACTCGGTTGCAGTCTCCCCATACAGATCTTCTATGCCGACGACAGGGATCTCACGGTTGAGAATCAAAGGACGCTCTCCGCCCTTCCTTACGTCGAGCTGGTGGACGTGTCGAAACTCCTCGACATCGCCGCGGCGTTTCGCGGCGAACCACTCGTACACCTCGGATGGGCGATGAAACCTTTCGCGATGCTTGCATCCCGGTTCAACGAGATCATCCTCCTGGACGCTGACATCCTGTTCCTTCAGAATCCGGAAGTCATGTTTCGATATCAGCTCTATCGGGACACGGGGTCGCTGCTGTTCATGGATCGGACGCTGTGGGCAGGGGGCAGGCTGAACGAGTACCTAGAGGAGTTGATGGAGGGAGAACCGCTGAGCGAGTATTACTATACCCATGGACGCGCGGGAAGAACGCTGTCGGCACATGAGGGAGAATCGGGCGTCATCGTTTTTGACAAGCAGCGCAATTTCCATGTTCTGCTCTTGGCGTGCAAGATGAACTCTGGGCCATATCAGCAGGACATGTACAGCGTCCTCCACGGTGGGTTCGCGTGTGCTTGACAACTGGCAGAAGGATGATTCGAGCTGACGCATTCCTGCTAATTTTCCAGGCGACAAAGAGTCGTACTGGATGGCACATGAGATGGTAGGACTCCCGTACAGCTGGGCACCGGGGGCAGGCGGAGCCCTCGGTTTCCTGGAAGATCATCCACAGCATCATTCCATCGTCAAGGTCTGCGGTCAGCTCTACCACCCAGATCCCGACTTTCGTCCCCTTTGGGCCAACGGTGGAATGCTCACCAACAAACGGTCTCCGAAGGGTGAGAAGGGTGAGGGTATCTTGAACTTTACACACTGGGCCACCGACAAGACCTTCGTGGATGTGGATTGGGACATGGAGGACGATGACAGACCCTTCTGTCTGTATCGGTTGAGGAATAGAGAGGGGCTTGACTGGGATGCGTTGACAACCAAGGAGTTGGGGATCATTGACACGGCGGCGGAAGACTGGAAGATGATAATGCTTGATGCAAGCACCAATTTCACCGTCAAGGGAGACAAGCCAAAACTTCAGGGACTCCGGCCGCAAGCTTGGGGAAAGAACCCTCGTTCGGATAAAAGCTCCAAGGTGAAAGCGCCCGATGATGCCTTCAGGATACCTCGTGCGTTTGACAGGAATTCACCGACACAGGAAGTCTGAGACTACTCTCTTCCTATTCTCCTAAGTGTCGCTCGGGCTTTTTGCTTTTAATGTTGCATTTACACTCTTTGACAAAATAAAAATAAATGCTGCTCAGTCGACCGGAACAACGACGGCCTTGGGGTATGATAACGATTTCACCAGGGGTTGTTGATCAGCAATGCTCACCGCCAGCAACCTCCACTTCCTGCACGCCCTCCCCGTCCTCATCCAAAACCGCCAACGGCTCGATGCTCCTCGACGTCTTAGGCTCCGGACCTGCCACACTCCCAGCCCTCGTCCTCGACACCGAGTCGAACTTTGTGGACGACAGGACGGTGGCTGACAGCTTCGGTTTCCTTGCATCGAAGACGTCCTTGATCGTGAGACCGTACTTGAGGTTGGTGGCGGCTCGCAGGACGAGGGTCAGGTTGCTGACCTGCGAATCAAAAAGCACAGGTTGTCCGGCGAAGATGAGGAGCTAAGGGAGTGAGGGATGGATGTTTGGTGACAGGTCCCAACAAAGATGCTAAAAGTTCTATAGCACACTCGTACCTTGAGCAAGATGTCCAACACGACGCTTCCCCATACAACCGCATACTGCTTGAGGAGATTCCTCTTGATGATCTCCTTGGCCTCGCTGTCGACGTTTCCGGCCAAGATCCTCCTGAGCAACAAAATGTCACTCCCGCTGGCGAGCAACTCGGTCGCAAAGACCAAAGCCACGTTCAAAGGCTTGAAGACCTGAGTGTTGATCTTGGAGGAGTTAATCCCTTTTTCTTCAGTAACAGTCGTGTTGAAGGCAACGAACAGCGGCGTAAGGATGACAATCGACAGAGGGTAAAGTGCCAGACACCAGGTAGAGATGCGACGGACGTAGCCCGTGTTTTTCGCGAACGCCAAGTAGGATCTGCAAAGACACGCGATGAGCTCGGGTAAAGCGTAGCAGAAGCGCAAGCGATCGTCCTGACGTACCGTACGATTGTGTTGTGATTCGTCGTGCACAATCCGAGTTGCACGCCCCAGAAGATGATAAGCACGCAGACATCCTGGAGCTATATAAGCGCGGAAGGGGCAGACGGACATATGATTGAGCGACGGCAAGGAAAATCTAAAGGAGCCGGCTGATCATACCTGAAAGTACTGCCCAGTCTGGTTGAGTCCCAAACTAATGATCCCGGCAACAACGACGATAAGGCATAATGTGTTCAAGAACTGCGAGAGGAAAAATAACCAGACTTTTAGTTCCGGTCGATTTGAGGAAGTAGACAAGGAAAGGGAGGCGCACCTTTTGGCGGTCCGCATCACCGACGACCTTGTACGACATGCCATGCGCGGACAGACTCTGCAACGCCAGACAAAGCACGATGCCGCAAATAATGGACCCAGCTTCCAGCGGTATCACGTTGCCCGTTGGAATCGTTGGAAGCGTTGGAATCGTCATGGTGGGGTCCAGTCGATGGCAGAAAGCAGAGATAAAGGACTATGGATCTCGCAGAGGAGAGCACAAGTCACTTCGAGTGGTGGCGAAGCGCTGCGAACCAGAAGCCAAGCGAAGATGAAAGGGGAGATGTCGGCTAGAAAGCTAATACACTATGGTACTCCCGACGGGAAGGATTGGAATTCGGTCCTGGAAGCTTTAACTACCAGCGATCTCCGCCTCGTGCAGGAATCCCTCGGGTCAATGAACCATGTTCTCGGATGGGGCGCACTTGAAGGGGCGTATGGAAAGAAACGTAAGAAATTGACAATAGTCAACCGGGATTCGGGAAACGTTCCAAAGCTTCCCAAATCCCGGTGGAGACAGAGGGATGGTGCGATCCCTGATAGCTTCCATGGATTAGGATATCTGATGGCACGAGTGGTGGGGCGCTAAAACCCGACAATGTTTGGCAGAAGACGCCGACCGGTGATCTGCTGGGGCCGCTATCGAATCAGCGGAGTTACTTGCGTGCGGTTAGGCAGCGCAGTCCAAGCATAGGAATCCTCACACACCTCATGTAAGGAAAAGATTGTAGTTGGTTCTATTCTGGCAATGAAAGACAGACAACATCAGGGAGGGGAAAAGTGCATATGTGCGTGGGAAGTGTACAGAGAGAGTATGTGAGGGGAAGTCAGGCTAATGGGTTGTGGGTAAGAAAGCGAGAAAAGGGTGAGAATGTCAAGCAACCGATGGAAAGAGGGG